>JAJLRB010005367.1:0-68081 GCA_020976825.1 Odocoileus hemionus | reverse complement strand
GTCATTACTGAGTATATTGATTATACCACACCAGCATTATGTGTGATATCAACCCCACTATATGTATGACATCCTATGATTAATTTGTTACATAACACCCACTCTTTATGACATCACAATATGTATTCACGGCAACACACCCACTCGATTCATGACACCACACCCACTGTATATGACATCACATACACTGTACTTGTGACATCACAGCCACTGTAATTATGACAAGAGACTTACTATGCTTTAGACACCATACTCCGTACAAATAACATCTCACTTGGTATATGAATGGGAACACTACCACTGTATCCGATGTCATGGCACATACTACATTTAGGACATCCTATCCACTATATACGTTCTCACCCACACTGTGTGTATGACTACACAAGCTCTGTGTCTGTCTTGAAACCCGTTCTAACTGCCATCATATCCACTGTATATGTCATCACACCCACTTTGTCAACGACATCACACCAACTATGTAAGAGATCACAGGTGGCATATGTCTGCCGTCAGATGCACTAAACATGACATCATATCCACACTCTATGACAACAATCCACAGTATTTATGGCATCACATGCACTGTATTCATGACATCACACGCATTATATACGATATGACGTTTCATCTACTGTGTATGATATCACAGTCCCTATATAAGTGACATCATACAATGACTCTATCGATGACGTCACACACTCTACCTTTACGACTGATCTACTTTATATGGCATCACACACAGTGTTATGAGAACAGAACCATTGTGTACTTCACAGACACCATATCTGATATCACACCCACTGTATCTGTGTCATCACAGCAAATGTATCAATTTTATCAATCCCAGTGTATGTATGACATCACCTCCACTATATGTATGAAATCATATGTAATACCTATGACATCACATCCACTCTTTACGACATCACACCACTTTATTTATGACATCACGTCCACTATATCTGACCTCACATCAACTGTATCTGTGTCGTCACACCCAGTCTATCGATGATATCACAACCATTATATATATATATGATATCACATCCAGTATACGTGTGACATCCTATGCACTATATTTATGACATCACACCCACACTGTATAACATCACAACAATCTGTGTTGCTGACACCACACTCGGCCTATGTATGATATCATTTGCACTGTAGATGGCATGACATCCTCTTTATAACAGCAAACCACAGTATTTATGATGTCACATCCACTTCAGACATGACGTCACACCCACTCTATGAGACAGCACACCCACTCTATCCTTGCCATCAAAACCTCTCCACTGATATCACACCCACTTTTATGTGACATCACACCCACTCTACGTGTGACATCAGTTGCACTCTATAATATCATCACATCTACTCCTTAAGTCTTCACACTACTGTACTTAGGACGTCACAACCTCTATATATGAAACCACATACAGTATGTAGGGCAATATATACCCTATACATGTGACATCACAGCAATTAATCTGTGTCCTCACACCGACTGTACTGACCGCGTCACACCTACTCTTTGTATGACATCAAACTCTGCGTATGTATAGCATGTTTGCACTGTAGAAGACATCACATCCTCACGTCACGACATCAAAACACCATTTCTAAGGCATCACACACAGTATATTTGACATCATATACAGTATCTCTGTCATCACATCCACTGTATTGATGATATCACAACAAGTTTATTTTTGAGACCTCATCCGCTGTATTTGATGATGACATCATATCCATTGTATACAATACATATTCACTAGTTTTTGTTACCTCAGAACCACTGTATCTGTGTCTCACACCCACTTTTTCATCTTATCACACTCTTTGTAAGTATGACATCACACCCCTGTTTGCGTGCCATCATAAACACTATTTAAGGCATCACATCCACATTTTATGACATGACACCACATTATTTATGACTTCGCATGCACTGTACTCATGACATCTCTCCAAATATATCTGACATTGCATCCACTGTATCTGTGTCACCACAACCACTCTAATGATGATCTCAGACCAACTGTACATATGACATCACACCCATTTTATGTATGACCTCTAACGAACTATACATAACGTCACATCCACTCTTTATGACTTCACACCATGGCACACATCGCATTACCTCCATTGCATTCGTGGCATCACAGACACTATATATGCGATCACACACATGACAACACAAACGTTATATCTGCCATCTCACTCATTGTATCTGAGACTACATCCACTGTATCTGTGTCCTCAAACCCAGTGTATCAATGATACCACACCCACTCTCTGGACCATATCACAGACACTCAATGTATGACAGCACATTCAGGATGAATGACATGACATAAACTCTTTATGACATCACAGCCCTATATGTATGACATCACAGCTAGTATATTTATGACATCATATCCAATATATATGATAACTCACATACTGCTTTCATGACAATGCAACGTCTATACCTGACATCTCACCCACTATATTTGACATCACAGCCACTGTATTTGTGCCATCACACAGATGACACACACGTGTGTATCGATGTACCTCTGTGTCGATGACATCACAACAAGTATGTAAGTCATGACACGGCACACATATGGCATCATACACATTCTACATGACATCACATTCACACTTTATGACATCAATAATCAGTATTTATGACATCACAAACACTGCATTTATGACATCAGATCCCCTCTATATGACATCACATCCACGGTTTATGACATCTCATCCCCTATACCTGTGACATCACAGCCACTGCATCTGTACCATCACATCCACTATGGTTCTGAATTCCTATCCACTATATTTGACATGAAACACACCGTGTTAAGACAATACAACCACTCTATCTGACAGCATAACCTCCATAATCTGTATCAGTGTGATGACACCCACTCTATCGATGATATAACACACACTGTATGTAGGACACCACACATACTACATGTATCGAACAATATGCAGTATATACGACATCACACCCACGCTGGGTGACAACAAGTCACTCTATTCATGACATCAAATCTTCTTTATCTCACATCACACCCTTTATATCTGACAGTACATCCACTGTACCTGTGTCATCACACGCAGATTATCGATCATATAACCCCCATTGCATGTATGATACCACAGCCACAATGTCTATGACAACTTGTGAACTTCATATGACATCACATCCGCTCTCTATGTTATCACACCCCTCTATGACATCAAACCCACTGTTCTCATGTCATCAACCCAGTATATCTGACATCACGTCCACTGTACCTGGGTCATTACTGAGTATATTGATTATACCACACCAGCATTATGTGTGATATCAACCCCACTATATGTATGACATCCTATGATTAATTTGTTACATAACACCCACTCTTTATGACATCACAATATGTATTCACGGCAACACACCCACTCGATTCATGACACCACACCCACTGTATATGACATCACATACACTGTACTTGTGACATCACAGCCACTGTAATTATGACAAGAGACTTACTATGCTTTAGACACCATACTCCGTACAAATAACATCTCACTTGGTATATGAATGGGAACACTACCACTGTATCCGATGTCATGGCACATACTACATTTAGGACATCCTATATCCACTATATACGTTCTCACCCACACTGTGTGTATGACGACACAAGCTCTGTGTCTGTCTTGAAACCCGTTCTAACTGCCATCATATCCACTGTATATGTCATCACACCCACTTTGTCAACGACATCACACCAACTATGTAAGAGATCACAGGTGGCATATGTCTGCCGTCAGATGCACTAAACATGACATCATATCCACACTCTATGACAACAATCCACAGTATTTATGACATCACATGCACTGTATTCATGACATCACACGCATTATATACGATATGACGTTTCATCTACTGTGTATGATATCACAGTCCCTATATAAGTGACATCATACAATGACTCTATCGATGACGTCACACACTCTACCTTTACGACTGATCTACTTTATATGGCATCACACACAGTGTTATGAGAACAGAACCATTGTGTACTTCACAGACACCATATCTGATATCACACCCACTGTATCTGTGTCATCACAGCAAATGTATCAATTTTATCAATCCCAGTGTATGTATGACATCACCTCCACTATATGTATGAAATCATATGTAATACCTATGACATCACATCCACTCTTTACGACATCACACCACTTTATTTATGACATCACGTCCACTATATCTGACCTCACATCAACTGTATCTGTGTCGTCACACCCAGTCTATCGATGATATCACAACCATTATATATATATGATATCACATCCAGTATACGTGTGACATCCTATGCACTATATTTATGACATCACACCCACACTGTATAACATCACAACAATCTGTGTTGCTGACACCACACTCGGCCTATGTATGATATCATTTGCACTGTAGATGGCATGACATCCTCTTTATAACAGCAAACCACAGTATTTATGATGTCACATCCACTTCAGACATGACGTCACACCCACTCTATGAGACAGCACACCCACTCTATCCTTGCCATCAAAACCTCTCCACTGATATCACACCCACTTTTATGTGACATCACACCCACTCTACGTGTGACATCAGTTGCACTCTATAATATCACATCTACTCCTTAAGTCTTCACACCACTGTACTTAGGACGTCACAACCTCTATATATGAAACCACATACAGTATGTAGGGCAATATATACCCTATACATGTGACATCACAGCAATTAATCTGTGTCCTCACACCGACTGTACTGACCGCGTCACACCTACTCTTTGTATGACATCAAACTCTGCGTATGTATAGCATGTTTGCACTGTAGAAGACATCACATCCTCACGTCACGACATCAAAACACCATTTCTAAGGCATCACACACAGTATATTTGACATCATATACAGTATCTCTGTCATCACATCCACTGTATTGATGATATCACAACAAGTTTATTTTTGAGACCTCATCCGCTGTATTTGATGACATCATATCCATTGTATACAATACATATTCACTAGTTTTGTTACCTCAGAACCACTGTATCTGTGTCTCACACCAACTTTTTCCATCTTATCACACTCTTTGTAAGTATGACATCACACCCCTGTTTGCGTGCCATCATAAACACTATTGAAGGCATCACATCCACATTTTATGACATGACACCACATTATTTATGACTTCGCATGCACTGTACTCATGACATCTCTCCAAATATATCTGACATTGCATCCACTGTATCTGTGTCACCACAACCACTCTAATGATGATCTCAGACCAGCTGTACATATGACATCACACCCATTTTATGTATGACCTCTCACGAACTATACATAACGTCACATCCACTCTTTATGACTTCACACCATGGCACACATCGCATTACCTCCATTGCATTCGTGGCATCACAGACACTATATATGCGATCACACACATGACAACACAAACGTTATATCTGCCATCTCACTCATTGTATCTGAGACTACATCCACTGTATCTGTGTCCTCAAACCCAGTGTATCAATGATACCACACCCACTCTCTGGACCATATCACAGACACTCAATGTATGACAGCACATTCAGGATGAATGACATGACATAAACTCTTTATGACATCACAGCCCTATATGTATGACATCACAGCTAGTATATTTATGACATCATATCCAATATATATGATAACTCACATACTGCTTTCATGACAATGCAACGTCTATACCTGACATCTCACCCACTATATTTGACATCACAGCCACTGTATTTGTGCCATCACACAGATGACACACACGTGTGTATCGATGTACCTCTGTGTCGATGACATCACAACAAGTATGTAAGTCATGACACGGCACACATATGGCATCATACACATTCTACATGACATCACATTCACACTTTATGACATCAATAATCAGTATTTATGACATCACAACACTGCATTTATGACATCAGATCCCCTCTATATGACATCACATCCACGGTTTATGACATCTCATCCCCTATACCTTGACATCACAGCCACTGCATCTGTACCATCACATCCACTATGGTTCTGAATTCTATCCACTATATTTGACATGAAACACACCGTGTTAAGACAATACAACCACTCTATCTGACAGCATAACCTCCATAATCTGTATCAGTGTGATGACACCCACTCTATCGATGATATAACACACACTGTATGTAGGACACCACACATACTACATGTATCGAAAAATATGCAGTATATACGACATCACACCCACGCTGGGTGACAACAAGTCACTCTATTCATGACATCAAATCTTCTTTATCTCACATCACACCCTTTATATCTGACAGTACATCCACTGTACCTGTGTCATCACACGCAGATTATCGATCATATAACCCCCATTGCATGTATGATACCACAGCCACAATGTCTATGACAACTTGTGAACTTCATATGACATCACATCCGCTCTCTATGTTATCACACCCCTCTATGACATCAAACCCACTGTTCTCATGTCATCAACCCAGTATATCTGACATCACGTCCACTGTACCTGGGTCATTACTGACTATATTGATTATACCACACCAGCATTATGTGTGATATCAACCCCACTATATGTATGACATCCTATGATTAATTTGTTACATAACACCCACTCTTTATGACATCACAATATGTATTCACGGCAACACACCCACTCGATTCATGACACCACACCCACTGTATATGACATCACATACACTGTACTTGTGACATCACAGCCACTGTAATTATGACAAGAGACTTACTATGCTTTAGACACCATACTCCGTACAAATAACATCTCACTTGGTATATGAATGGGAACACTACCACTGTATCCGATGTCATGGCACATACTACATTTAGGACATCCTATACCACTATATACGTTCTCACCCACACTGTGTGTATGACTACACAAGCTCTGTGTCTGTCTTGAAACCCGTTCTAACTGCCATCATATCCACTGTATATGTCATCACACCCACTTTGTCACCGACATCACACCAACTATGTAAGAGATCACAGGTGGCATATGTCTGCCGTCAGATGCACTAAACATGACATCATATCCACACTCTATGACAACAATCCACAGTATTTATGACATCACATGCACTGTATTCATGACATCACACGCATTATATACGATATGACGTTTCATCTACTGTGTATGATATCACAGTCCCTATATAAGTGACATCATACAATGACTCTATCGATGACGTCACACACTCTACCTTTACGACTGATCTACTTTATATGGCATCACACACAGTGTTATGAGAACAGAACCATTGTGTACTTCACAGACACCATATCTGATATCACACCCACTGTATCTGTGTCATCACAGCAAATGTATCAATTTTATCAATCCCAGTGTATGTATGACATCACCTCCACTATATGTATGAAATCATATGTAATACCTATGACATCACATCCACTCTTTACGACATCACACCACTTTATTTATGACATCACGTCCACTATATCTGACCTCACATCAACTGTATCTGTGTCGTCACACCCAGTCTATCGATGATATCACAACCATTATATATATATATATCACATCCAGTATACGTGTGACATCCTATGCACTATATTTATGACATCACACCCGCACTGTATAACATCACAACAATCTGTGTTGCTGACACCACACTCGGCCTATGTATGATATCATTTGCACTGTAGATGGCATGACACATCCTCTTTATAACAGCAAACCACAGTATTTATGATGTCACATCCACTTCAGACATGACGTCACACCCACTCTATGAGACAGCACACCCACTCTATCCTTGCCATCAAAACCTCTCCACTGATATCACACCCACTTTTATGTGACATCACACCCACTCTACGTGTGACATCAGTTGCACTCTATAATATCACACCTACTCCTTAAGTCTTCACACCACTGTACTTAGGACGTCACAACCTCTATATATGAAACCACATACAGTATGTAGGGCAATATATACCCTATACATGTGACATCACAGCAATTAATCTGTGTCCTCACACCGACTGTACTGACCGCGTCACACCTACTCTTTGTATGACATCAAACTCTGCGTATGTATAGCATGTTTGCACTGTAGAAGACATCACATCCTCACGTCACGACATCAAAACACCATTTCTAAGGCATCACACACAGTATATTTGACATCATATACAGTATCTCTGTCATCACATCCACTGTATTGATGATATCACAACAAGTTTATTTTTGAGACCTCATCCGCTGTATTTGATGACATCATATCCATTGTATACAATACATATTCACTAGTTTTGTTACCTCAGAACCACTGTATCTGTGTCTCACACCAAATTTTTCCATCTTATCACACTCTTTGTAAGTATGACATCACACCCCTGTTTGCGTGCCATCATAAACACTATTGAAGGCATCACATCCACATTTTATGACATGACACCACATTATTTATGACTTCGCATGCACTGTACTCATGACATCTCTCCAAATATATCTGACATTGCATCCACTGTATCTGTGTCACCACAACCACTCTAATGATGATCTCAGACCAGCTGTACATATGACGTCACACCCATTTTATGTATGACCTCTAACGAACTATACATAACGTCACATCCACTCTTTATGACTTCACACCATGGCACACATCGCATTACCTCCATTGCATTCGTGGCATCACAGACACTATATATGCGATATCACACACATGACAACACAAACGTTATATCTGCCATCTCACTCATTGTATCTGAGACTACATCCACTGTATCTGTGTCCTCAAACCCAGTGTATCAATGATACCACACCCACTCTCTGGACCATATCACAGACACTCAATGTATGACAGCACATTCAGGATGAATGACATGACATAAACTCTTTATGACATCACAGCCCTATATGTATGACATCACAGCTAGTATATTTATGACATCATATCCAATATATATGATAACTCACATACTGCTTTCATGACAATGCAACGTCTATACCTGACATCTCACCCACTATATTTGACATCACAGCCACTGTATTTGTGCCATCACACAGATGACACACACGTGTGTATCGATGTACCTCTGTGTCGATGACATCACAACAAGTATGTAAGTCATGACACGGCACACATATGGCATCATACACATTCTACATGACATCACATTCACACTTTATGACATCAATAATCAGTATTTATGACATCACCAACACTGCATTTATGACATCAGATCCCCTCTATATGACATCACATCCACGGTTTATGACATCTCATCCCCTATACCTTTGTGACATCACAGCCACTGCATCTGTACCATCACATCCACTATGGGTTCTGAATTCTATCCACTATATTTGACATGAAACACACCGTGTTAAGACAATACAACCACTCTATCTGACAGCATAACCTCCATAATCTGTATCAGTGTGATGACACCCACTCTATCGATGATATAACACACACTGTATGTAGGACACCACACATACTACATGTATCGAACAATATGCAGTATATACGACATCACACCCACGCTGGGTGACAACAAGTCACTCTATTCATGACATCAAATCTTCTTTATCTCACATCACACCCTTTATATCTGACAGTACATCCACTGTACCTGTCATCACACGCAGATTATCGATCATATAACCCCCATTGCATGTATGATACCACAGCCACAATGTCTATGACAACTTGTGAACTTCATATGACATCACATCCGCTCTCTATGTTATCACACCACCCTCTATGACATCAAACCCACTGTTCTCATGTCATCAACCCAGTATATCTGACATCACGTCCACTGTACCTGGGTCATTACTGACTGTATATTGATTATACCACACCAGCATTATGTGTGATATCAACCCCACTATATGTATGACATCCTATGAATTTGTGTTACATAACACCCACTCTTTATGACATCACAATATGTATTCACGGCAACACACCCACTCGATTCATGACACCACACCCACTGTATATGACATCACATACACTGTACTTGTGACATCACAGCCACTGTAATTATGACAAGAGACTTACTATGCTTTAGACACCATACTCCGTACAAATAACATCTCTCTTGGTATATGAATGGGAACACTACCACTGTATCCGATGTCATGGCACATACTACATTTAGGACATCCTATACCACTATATATGTTCTCACCCACACTGTGTGTATGACTACCACAAGCTCTGTGTCTGTCTTGAAACCCGTTCTAACTGCCATCATATCCACTGTATATGTCATCACACCCACTTTGTCACCGACATCACACCAACTATGTAAGAGATCACAGGTGGCATATGTCTGCCGTCAGATGCACTAAACATGACATCATATCCACACTCTATGACAACAATCCACAGTATTTATGACATCACATGCACTGTATTCATGACATCACAAGCATTATATACGATATGACGTTTCATCTACTGTGTATGATATCACAGTCCCTATATAAGTGACATCATACAATGACTTATCGATGACGTCACACACTCTACCTTTACGACTGATCTACTTTATATGGCATCACACACAGTGTTATGAGAACAGAACCATTGTGTACTTCACAGACACCATATCTGATATCACACCCACTGTATCTGTGTCATCACAGCAAATGTATCAATTTTATCAATCCCAGTGTATGTATGACATCACCTCCACTATATGTATGAAATCATATGTAATACCTATGACATCACATCCACTCTTTACGACATCACACCACTTTATTTATGACATCACGTCCACTATATCTGACCTCACATCAACTGTATCTGTGTCGTCACACCCAGTCTATCGATGATATCACAACCATTATATATATATATATGATATCACATCCAGTATACGTGTGACATCCTATGCACTATATTTATGACATCACACCCGCACTGTATAACATCACAACAATCTGTGTTGCTGACACCACACTCGGCCTATGTATGATATCATTTGCACTGTAGATGGCATGACATCCTCTTTATAACAGCAAACCACAGTATTTATGATGTCACATCCACTTCAGACATGACGTCACACCCACTCTATGAGACAGCACACCCACTCTATCCTTGCCATCAAAACCTCTCCACTGATATCACACCCACTTTTATGTGACATCACACCCACTCTACGTGTGACATCAGTTGCACTCTATAATATCACACACCTACTCCTTAAGTCTTCACACCACTGTACTTAGGACGTCACAACCTCTATATATGAAACCACATACAGTATGTAGGGCAATATATACCCTATACATGTGACATCACAGCAATTAATCTGTGTCCTCACACCGACTGTACTGACCGCGTCACACCTACTCTTTTGTATGACATCAAACTCTGCGTATGTATAGCATGTTTGCACTGTAGAAGACATCACATCCTCACGTCACGACATCAAAACACCATTTCTAAGGCATCACACACAGTATATTTGACATCATATACAGTATCTCTGTCATCACATCCACTGTATTGATGATATCACAACAAGTTTATTTTTGAGACCTCATCCGCTGTATTTGATGACATCATATCCATTGTATACAATACATATTCACTAGTTTTGTTACCTCAGAACCACTGTATCTGTGTCTCACACCAAATTTTTCCATCTTATCACACTCTTTGTAAGAATGACATCACACCCCTGTTTGCGTGCCACATCATAAACACTATTGAAAGCATCACATCCACATTTTATGACATGACACCACATTATTTATGACTTCGCATGCACTGTACTCATGACATCTCTCCAAATATATCTGACATTGCATCCACTGTATCTGTGTCACCACAACCACTCTAATGATGATCTCAGACCAGCTGTACATATGACGTCACACCCATTTTATGTATGACCTCTAACGAACTATACATAACGTCACATCCACTCTTTATGACTTCACACCATGGCACACATCGCATTACCTCCATTGCATTCGTGGCATCACAGACACTATATATGCGATCACACACATGACAACACAAAAACGTTATATCTGCCATCTCACTCATTGTATCTGAGACTACATCCACTGTATCTGTGTCCTCAAACCCAGTGTATCAATGATACCACACCCACTCTCTGGACCATATCACAGACACTCAATGTATGACAGCACATTCAGGATGAATGACATGACATAAACTCTTTATGACATCACGCCCTATATGTATGACATCACAGCTAGTATATTTATGACATCATATCCAATATATATGATAACTCACATACTGCTTTCATGACAACGCAACGTCTATACCTGACATCTCACCCACTATATTTGACATCACAGCCACTGTATTTGTTCCATCACACAGATGACACACACGTGTGTATCGATGTACCTCTGTGTCGATGACATCACAACAAGTATGTAAGTCATGACACGGCACACATATGGCATCATACACATTCTACATGACATCACATTCACACTTTTGACATCAATAATCAGTATTTATGACGTCACCAACACTGCATTTATGACATCAGATCCCCTCTATATGACATCACATCCACGGTTTATGACATCTCATCCCCTATACCTTTGACATCACAGCCACTGCATCTGTACCATCACATCCACTAGGGTTCTGAATTTCTATCCACTATATTTGACATGAAACACACCGTGTTAAGACAATACAACCACTCTATCTGACAGCATAACCTCCATAATCTGTATCAGTGTGATGACACCCACTCTATCGATGATATAACACACACTGTATGTAGGACACCACACATACTACATGTATCGAACAATATGCAGTATATACGACATCACACCCACGCTGAGTGACAACAAGTCACTCTATTCATGACATCAAATCTTCTTTATCTTACATCACACCCTTTATATCTGACAGTACATCCACTCTACCTGTCATCACACGAAGATTATCGATCATATAACCCCCATTGCATGTATGATACCACAGCCACAATGTCTATGACAACTTGTGAACTTCATATGACATCACATCCGCTCTCTATGTTATCACACCCTCTATGACATCAAACCCACTGTTCTCATGTCATCAACCCAGTATATCTGACATCACGTCCACTGTACCTGGGTCATTACTGACTGTATATTGATTATACCACACCAGCATTATGTGTGATATCAACCCCACTATATGTATGACATCCTATGATTAATTTGTTACATAACACCCACTCTTTATGACATCACAATATGTATTCACGGCAACACACCCACTCGATTCATGACACCACACCCACTGTATATGACATCACATACACTGTACTTGAGACATCACAGCCACTGTAATTATGACAAGAGACTTACCATGCTTTAGACACCCTACTCCGTACAAATAACATCTCTCTTGGTATATGAATGGGAACACTACCACTGTATCCGATGTCATGGCACATACTACATTTAGGACATCCTATACCACTATATATGTTCTCACCCACACTGTGTGTATGACTACACAAGCTCTGTGTCTGTCTTGAAACCCGTTCTAACTTCCATCATATCCACTGTATATGTCATCACACCCACTTTGTCACCGACATCACACCAACTATGTAAGAGATCACAGGTGGCATATGTCTGCCGTCAGATGCACTAAACATGACATCATATCCACACTCTATGACAACAATCCACAGTATTTATGAATCACATGCACTGTATTCATGACATCACAAGCATTATATACGATATGACGTTTCATCTACTGTGTATGATATCACAGTCCCTATATAAGTGACATCATACAATGACTTTATCGATGACGTCACACACTCTACCTTTACGACTGATCTACTTTATATGGCATCACACACAGTGTTTATGAGAACAGAACCATTGTGTACTTCACAGACACCATATCTGATATCACACCCACTGTATCTGTGTCATCACAGCAAATGTATCAATTTTATCAATCCCAGTGTATGTATGACATCACCTCCACTATATGTATGAAATCATATGTAATACCTATGACATCACATCCACTCTTTACGACATCACACCACTTTATTTATGACATCACGTCCACTATATCTGACCTCACATCAACTGTATCTGTGTCGTCACACCCAGTCTATCGATGATATCACAACCATTATATATATATATATATATCACATCCAGTATACGTGTGACATCCTATGCACTATATTTATGACATCACACCCACACTGTATAACATCACAACAATCTGTGTTGCTGACACCACACTCGGCCTATGTATGATATCATTTGCACTGTAGATGGCATGACATCCTCTTTATAACAGCAAACCACAGTATTTATGATGTCACATCCACTTCAGACATGACGTCACACCCACTCTATGAGACAGCACACCCACTCTATCCTTGCCATCAAAACCTCTCCACTGATATCACACCCACTTTTATGTGACATCACACCCACTCTACGTGTGACATCAGTTGCACTCTATAATATCACACCTACTCCTTAAGTCTTCACACCACTGTACTTAGGACGTCACAACCTCTATATATGAAACCACATACAGTATGTAGGGCAATATATACCCTATACATGTGACATCACAGCAATTAATCTCTGTCCTCACACCGACTGTACTGACCGCGTCCACACCTACTCTTTGTATGACATCAAACTCTGCGTATGTATAGCATGTGTTTGCACTGTAGAAGACATCACATCGTCACGTCACGACATCAAAACACCATTTCTAAGGCATCACACACAGTATATTTGACATCATATACAGTATCTCTGTCATCACATCCACTGTATTGATGATATCACAACATGTTTATTTTTGAGACCTCATCCGCTGTATTTGATGACATCATATCCATTGTATACAATACATATTCACCAGTTTTGTTACCTCAGAACCACTGTATCTGTGTCTCACACCAAATTTTTCCATCTTATCACACTCTTTGTAAGTATGACATCACACACCCCCTGTTTGCGTGCCATCATAAACACTATTGAAAGCATCACATCCACATTTTATGACATGACACCACATTATTATTTTGACTTCGCATGCACTGTACTCATGACATCTCTCCAAATATATCTGACATTGCATCCACTGTATCTGTGTCACCACAACCACTCTAATGATGATCTCAGACCAGCTGTACATATGAAGTCACACACCCCATTTTTTTTATGTATGACCTCTAACGAACTATACATAACGTCACATCCACTCTTTATGACTTCACACCATGGCACACATCGCATTACCTCCATTGCATTCGTGGCATCACAGACACTATATATGCGATCACACACATGACAACACAAACGTTATATCTGCCATCTCACTCATTGTATCTGAGACTACATCCACTGTATCTGCGTCCTCAAACCCAGTGTATCAATGATACCACACCCACTCTCTGGACCATATCACAGACACTCAATGTATGACAGCACATTCAGGATGAATGACATGAGATAAACTCTTTATGACATCACAGCCCTATATGTATGACATCACAGCTAGTATATTTATGCCATCATATCCAATATATATGATATACTCACATACTGCTTTCATGACAACGCAACGTCTATACCTGACATCTCACCCACTATATTTGACATCACAGCCACTGTATTTGTTCCATCACACAGATGACACACACGTGTGTATCGATGTACCTCTGTGTCGATGACATCACAACAAGTATGTAAGTCATGACATGGCACACATATGGCATCATACCCATTCTACATGACATCACATTCACACTTTATGACATCAATAATCAGTATTTATGACGTCACCAACACTGCATTTATGACATCAGATCCCCTCTATATGACATCACATCCACGGTTTATGACATCTCATCCCCTATACCTTTGACATCACAGCCACTGCATCTGTACCATCACATCCACTATGGTTCTGAATTTCTATCCACTATATTTGACATGAAACACACCGTGTTAAGACAATACAACCACTCTATCTGACAGCATAACCTCCATAATCTGTATCAGTGTGATGACACCCACTCTATCGATGATATAACACACACTGTATGTAGGACACCACACATACTACATGTATCGAACAATATGCAGTATATACGACATCACACCCACGCTGAGTGACAACAAGTCACTCTATTCATGACATCAAATCTTCTTTATCTTACATCCACCCTTTATATCTGACAGTACATCCACTCTACCTGTCATCACACGAAGATTATCGATCATATAACCCCCATTGCATGTATGATACCACAGCCACAATGTCTATGACAACTTGTGAACTTCATATGACATCACATCCGCTCTCTATATTATCACACCCTCTATGACATCAAACCCACTGTTCTCATGTCATCAACCCAGTATATCTGACATCACGTCCACTGTACCTGGGTCATTACTGACTGTATTGATTATACCACACCAGCATTATGTGTGATATCAACCCCACTATATGTATGACATCCTATATTAATTTGTTACATAACACCCACTCTTTATGACATCACAATATGTATTCACGGCAACACACCCACTCGATTCATGACACCACACCCACTGTATATGACATCACATACACTGTACTTGAGACATCACAGCCACTGTAATTATGACAAGAGACTTACCATGCTTTAGACACCCTACTCCGTACAAATAACATCTCTCTTGGTATATGAATGGGAACACTACCACTGTATCCGATGTCATGGCACATACTACATTTAGGACATCCTAACCACTATATATGTTCTCACCCACACTGTGTGTATGACTACACAAGCTCTGTGTCTGTCTTGAAACCCGTTCTAACTTCCATCATATCCACTGTATATGTCATCACACCCACTTTGTCACCGACATCACACCAACTATGTAAGAGATCACAGGTGGCATATGTCTGCCGTCAGATGCACTAAACATGACATCATATCCACACTCTATGACAACAATCCACAGTATTTATGACATCACATGCACTGTATTCATGACATCACAAGCATTATATACGATATGACGTTTCATCTACTGTGTATGATATCACAGTCCCTATATAAGTGACATCATACAATGACTTTATCGATGACGTCACACACTCTACCTTTTACGACTGATCTACTTTATATGGCATCACACACAGTGTTATGAGAACAGAACCATTGTGTACTTCACAGACACCATATCTGATATCACACCCACTGTATCTGTGTCATCACAGCAAATGTATCAATTTTATCAATCCCAGTGTATGTATGACATCACCTCCACTATATGTATGAAATCATATGTAATACCTATGACATCACATCCACTCTTTACGACATCACACCACTTTATTTATGACATCACGTCCACTATATCTGACCTCACATCAACTGTATCTGTGTCGTCACACCCAGTCTATCGATGATATCACAACCATTATATATATATATATATATCACATCCAGTATACGTGTGACATCCTATGCACTATATTTATGACATCACACCCGCACACTGCATAACATCACAACAATCTGTGTTGCTGACACCACACTCGGCCTATGTATGATATCATTTTTGCACTGTAGATGGCATGACATCCTCTTTATAACAGCAAACCACAGTATTTATGATGTCACATCCACTTCAGACATGACGCCACACCCACTCTATGCTATGAGACAGCACACCCACTCTATCCTTGCCATCAAAACCTCTCCACTGATATCACACCCACTTTTATGTGACATCACACCCACTCTACGTGTGACATCAGTTGCACTCTATAATATCACACCTACTCCTTAAGTCTTCACACCACTGTACTTAGGACGTCACAACCTCTATATATGAAACCACATACAGTATGTAGGGCAATATATACCCTATACATGTGACATCACAGCAATTAATCTCTGTCCTCACACCGACTGTACTGACCGCGCCACACCTACTCTTTGTATGACATCAAACTCTGCGTATGTATAGCATGTTTGCACTGTAGAAGACATCACATCACATCACGTCACGACATCAAAACACCATTTCTAAGGCATCACACACAGTATATTTGACATCATATACAGTATCTCTGTCATCACATCCACTGTATTGATGATATCACAACATGTTTATTTTTGAGACCTCATCCGCTGTATTTGATGACATCATATCCATTGTATACAATACATATTCACCAGTTTTGTTACCTCAGAACCACTGTATCTGTGTCTCACACCAAATTTTTCCATCTTATCACACTCTTTGTAAGAATGACATCACACCCCTGTTTGCGTGCCATCATAAACACTATTGAAAGCATCACATCCACATTTTATGACATGACACCACATTATTTATGACTTCGCATGCACTGTACTCATGACATCTCTCCAAATATATCTGACATTGCATCCACTGTATCTGTGTCACCACAACCACTCTAATGATGATCTCAGACCAGCTGTACATATGAAGTCACACCCATTTTATGTATGACCTCTAACGAACTATACATAACGTCACATCCACTCTTTATGACTTCACACCATGGCACACATCGCATTACCTCCATTGCATTCGTGGCATCACAGACACTATATATGCGATCACACACATGACAACACAAACGTTATATCTGCCATCTCACTCATTGTATCTGAGACTACATCCACTGTATCTGTGTCCTCAAACCCAGTGTATCAATGATACCACACCCACTCTCTGGACCATATCACAGACACTCAATGTATGACAGCACATTCAGGATGAATGACATGAGATAAACTCTTTATGACATCACAGCCCTATATGTATGACATCACAGCTAGTATATTTATGCCATCATATCCAATATATATGATAACTCACATACTGCTTTCATGACAACGCAACGTCTATACCTGACATCTCACCCACTATATTTGACATCACAGCCACTGTATTTGTTCCATCACACAGATGACACACACGTGTGTATCGATGTACCTCTGTGTCGATGACATCACAACAAGTATGTAAGTCATGACATGGCACACATATGGCATCATACCCATTCTACATGACATCACATTCACACTTTATGACATCAATAATCAGTATTTATGACGTCACCAACACTGCATTTATGACATCAGATCCCCTCTATATGACATCACATCCACGGTTTATGACATCTCATCCCCTATACCTTTGACATCACAGCCACTGCATCTGTACCATCACATCCACTAGGGTTCTGAATTTCTATCCACTCTATTTTGACATGAAACACACCGTGTTAAGACAATACAACCACTCTATCTGACAGCATAACCTCCATAATCTGTATCAGTGTG
Organism: Odocoileus hemionus; assembly: GCA_020976825.1. Lineage (NCBI taxonomy): Eukaryota > Metazoa > Chordata > Mammalia > Artiodactyla > Cervidae > Odocoileus > Odocoileus hemionus. The sequence goes on along the minus strand of JAJLRB010005367.1, from coordinate 48,605 downwards.
ATGACACCCACTCTATCGATGATATAACACACACTGTATGTAGGACACCACACATACTACATGTATCGAACAATATGCAGTATATACGACATCACACCCACGCTGAGTGACAACAAGTCACTCTATTCATGACATCAAATCTTCTTTATCTTACATCACACCCTTTATATCTGACAGTACATCCACTCTACCTGTCATCACACACGAAGATTATCGATCATATAACCCCCATTGCATGTATGATACCACAGCCACAATGTCTATGACAACTTGTGAACTTCATATGACATCACATCCGCTCTCTATGTTATCACACCCCTCTATGACATCAAACCCACTGTTCTCATGTCATCAACCCAGTATATCTGACATCACGTCCACTGTACCTGGGCCATTACTGACTGTATTGATTATACCACACCAGCATTATGTGTGATATCAACCCCACTATATGTATGACATCCTAATATTAATTTGTTACATAACACCCACTCTTTATGACATCACAATATGTATTCACGGCAACACACCCACTCGATTCATGACACCACACCCACTGTATATGACATCACATACACTGTACTTGAGACATCACAGCCACTGTAATTATGACAAGAGACTTACCATGCTTTAGACACCCTACTCCGTACAAATAACATCTCTCTTGGTATACGAATGGGAACACTACCACTGTATCCGATGTCATGGCACATACTACATTTAGGACATCCTAACCACTATATATGTTCTCACCCACACTGTGTGTATGACTACACAAGCTCTGTGTCTGTCTTGAAACCCGTTCTAACTTCCATCATATCCACTGTATATGTCATCACACCCCACTTTGTCACCGACATCACACCAACTATGTAAGAGATCACAGGTGGCATATGTCTGCCGTCAGATGCACTAAACATGACATCATATCCACACTCTATGACAACAATCCACAGTATTTATGACATCACATGCACTGTATTCATGACATCACAAGCATTATATACGATATGACGTTTCATCTACTGTGTATGATATCACAGTCCCTATATAAGTGACATCATACAATGACTTTATCGATGACGTCACACACTCTACCTTTACGACTGATCTACTTTATATGGCATCACACACAGTGTTATGAGAACAGAACCATTGTGTACTTCACAGACACCATATCTGATATCACACCCACTGTATCTGTGTCATCACAGCAAATGTATCAATTTTATCAATCCCAGTGTATGTATGACATCACCTCCACTATATGTATGAAATCATATGTAATACCTATGACATCACATCCACTCTTTACGACATCACACCACTTTATTTATGACATCACGTCCACTATATCTGACCTCACATCAACTGTATCTGTGTCGTCACACCCAGTCTATCGATGATATCACAACCATTATATATATATATATATCACATCCAGTATACGTGTGACATCCTATGCACTATATTTATGACATCACACCCACACTGCATAACATCACAACAATCTGTGTTGCTGACACCACACTCGGCCTATGTATGATATCATTTGCACTGTAGATGGCATGACATCCTCTTTATAACAGCAAACCACAGTATTTATGATGTCACATCCACTTCAGACATGACGCCACACCCACTCTATGCGACAGCACACCCACTCTATCCTTGCCATCAAAACCTCTCCACTGATATCACACCCACTTTTATGTGACATCACACCCACTCTACGTGTGACATCAGTTGCACTCTATAATATCACACCTACTCCTTAAGTCTTCACACCACTGTACTTAGGACGTCACAACCTCTATATATGAAACCACATACAGTATGTAGGGCAATATATACCCTATACATGTGACATCACAGCAATTAATCTCTGTCCTCACACCGACTGTACTGACCGCGCCACACCTACTCTTTGTATGACATCAAACTCTGCGTATGTATAGCATGTTTGCACTGTAGAAGACATCACATCGTCACGTCACGACATCAAAACACCATTTCTAAGGCATCACACACAGTATATTTGACATCATATACAGTATCTCTGTCATCACATCCACTGTATTGATGATATCACAACAAGTTTATTTTTGAGACCTCATCCGCTGTATTTGATGACATCATATCCATTGTATACAATACATATTCACCAGTTTTGTTACCTCAGAACCACTGTATCTGTGTCTCACACCAAATTTTTCCATCTTATCACACTCTTTGTAAGAATGACATCACACCCCTGTTTGCGTGCCATCATAAACACTATTGAAAGCATCACATCCACATTTTATGACATGACACCACATTATTTATGACTTCGCATGCATGCACTGTACTCATGACATCTCTCCAAATATATCTGACATTGCATCCACTGTATCTGTGTCACCACAACCACTCTAATGATGATCTCAGACCAGCTGTACATATGAAGTCACACCCATTTTATGTATGACCTCTAACGAACTATACATAACGTCACATCCACTCTTTATGACTTCACACCATGGCACACATCGCATTACCTCCATTGCATTCGTGGCATCACAGACACTATATATGCGATCACACACATGACAACACAAACGTTATATCTGCCATCTCACTCATTGTATCTGAGACTACATCCACTGTATCTGCGTCCTCAAACCCAGTGTATCAATGATACCACACCCACTCTCTGGACCATATCACAGACACTCAATGTATGACAGCACATTCAGGATGAATGACATGACATAAACTCTTTATGACATCACAGCCCTATATGTATGACATCACAGCTAGTATATTTATGCCATCATATCCAATATATATGATATACTCACATAGTGCTTTTTGATGACAACGCAACGTCTATACCTGACATCTCACCCACTATATTTGACATCACAGCCACTGTATTTGTTCCATCACACAGATGACACACACGTGTGTATCGATGTACCTCTGTGTCGATGACATCACAACAAGTATGTAAGTCATGACATGGCACACATATGGCATCATACCCATTCTACATGACATCACATTCACACTTTATGACATCAATAATCAGTATTTATGACGTCACCAACACTGCATTTATGACATCAGATCCCCTCTATATGACATCACATCCACGGTTTATGACATCTCATCCCCTATACCTTTGACATCACAGCCACTGCATCTGTACCATCACATCCACTAGGGTTCTGAATTTCTATCCACTCTATTTGACATGAAACACACCGTGTTAAGACAATACAACCACTCTATCTGACAGCATAACCTCCATAATCTGTATCAGTGTGATGACACCCACTCTATCGATGATATAACACACACTGTATGTAGGACACCACACATACTACATGTATCGAACAATATGCAGTATATACGACATCACACCCACGCTGAGTGACAACAAGTCACTCTATTCATGACATCAAATCTTCTTTATCTTACATCACACCCTTTATATCTGACAGTACATCCACTCTACCTGTCATCACACGAAGATTATCGATCATATAACCCCCATTGCATGTATGATACCACAGCCACAATGTCTATGACAACTTGTGAACTTCATATGACATCACATCCGCTCTCTATGTTATCACACCCCTCTATGACATCAAACCCACTGTTCTCATGTCATCAACCCAGTATATCTGACATCACGTCCACTGTACCTGGGCCATTACTGACTGTATTGATTATACCACACCAGCATTATGTGTGATATCAACCCCACTATATGTATGACATCCTAATATTAATTTGTTACATAACACCCACTCTTTATGACATCACAATATGTATTCACGGCAACACACCCACACTCGATTATGATGACACCACACCCACTGTATATGACATCACATACACTGTACTTGAGACATCACAGCCACTGTAATTATGACAAGAGACTTACCATGCTTTAGACACCCTACTCCGTACAAATAACATCTCTCTTGGTATACGAATGGGAACACTACCACTGTATCCGATGTCATGGCACATACTACATTTAGGACATCCTAACCACTATATATGTTCTCACCCACACTGTGTGTATGACTACACAAGCTCTGTGTCTGTCTTGAAACCCGTTCTAACTTCCATCATATCCACTGTATATGTCATCACACCCACTTTGTCACCGACATCACACCAACTATGTAAGAGATCACAGGTGGCATATGTCTGCCGTCAGATGCACTAAACATGACATCATATCCACACTCTATGACAACAATCCACAGTATTTATGACATCACATGCACTGTATTCATGACATCACAAGCATTATATACGATATGACGTTTCATCTACTGTGTATGATATATCACAGTCCCTATATAAGTGACATCATACAATGACTTTATCGATGACGTCACACACTCTACCTTTACGACTGATCTACTTTATATGGCATCACACACAGTGTTATGAGAACAGAACCATTGTGTACTTCACAGACACCATATCTGATATCACACCCACTGTATCTGTGTCATCACAGCAAATGTATCAATTTTATCAATCCCAGTGTATGTATGACATCACCTCCACTATATGTATGAAATCATATGTAATACCTATGACATCACATCCACTCTTTACGACATCACACCACTTTATTTATGACATCACGTCCACTATATCTGACCTCACATCAACTGTATCTGTGTCGTCACACCCAGTCTATCGATGATATCACAACCATTATATATATATATATATATATATCACATCCAGTATACGTGTGACATCCTATGCACTATATTTATGACATCACACCCGCACTGCATAACATCACAACAATCTGTGTTGCTGACACCACACACTCGGCCTATGTATGATATCATTTGCACTGTAGATGGCATGACATCCTCTTTATAACAGCAAACCACAGTATTTATGATGTCACATCCACTTCAGACATGACGCCACACCCACTCTATGCGACAGCACACCCACTCTATCCTTGCCATCAAAACCTCTCCACTGATATCACACCCACTTTTATGTGACATCACACCCACTCTACGTGTGACATCAGTTGCACTCTATAATATCACACCTACTCCTTAAGTCTTCACACCACTGTACTTAGGACGTCACAACCTCTATATATGAAACCACATACAGTATGTAGGGCAATATATACCCTATACATGTGACATCACAGCAATTAATCTCTGTCCTCACACCGACTGTACTGACCGCGCCACACCTACTCTTTGTATGACATCAAACTCTGCGTATGTATAGCATGTTTGCACTGTAGAAGACATCACATCGTCACGTCACGACATCAAAACACCATTTCTAAGGCATCACACACAGTATATTTGACATCATATACAGTATCTCTGTCATCACATCCACTGTATTGATGATATCACAACATGTTTATTTTTGAGACCTCATCCGCTGTATTTGATGACATCATATCCATTGTATACAATACATATTCACCAGTTTTGTTACCTCAGAACCACTGTATCTGTGTCTCACACCAAATTTTTCCATCTTATCACACTCTTTGTAAGAATGACATCACACCCCTGTTTGCGTGCCATCATAAACACTATTGAAAGCATCACATCCACATTTTATGACATGACACCACATTATTTATGACTTCGCATGCACTGTACTCATGACATCTCTCCAAATATATCTGACATTGCATCCACTGTATCTGTGTCACCACAACCACTCTAATGATGATCTCAGACCAGCTGTACATATGAAGTCACACCCATTTTATGTATGACCTCTAACGAACTATACATAACGTCACATCCACTCTTTATGACTTCACACCATGGCACACATCGCATTACCTCCATTGCATTCGTGGCATCACAGACACTATATATGCGATCACACACATGACAACACAAACGTTATATCTGCCATCTCACTCATTGTATCTGAGACTACATCCACTGTATCTGCGTCCTCAAACCCAGTGTATCAATGATACCACACCCACTCTCTGGACCATATCACAGACACTCAATGTATGACAGCACATTCAGGATGAATGACATGAGATAAACTCTTTATGACATCACAGCCCTATATGTATGACATCACAGCTAGTATATTTATGCCATCATATCCAATATATATGATAACTCACATACTGCTTTCATGACAACGCAACGTCTATACCTGACATCTCACCCACTATATTTGACATCACAGCCACTGTATTTGTTCCATCACACAGATGACACACACGTGTGTATCGATGTACCTCTGTGTCGATGACATCACAACAAGTATGTAAGTCATGACATGGCACACATATGGCATCATACCCATTCTACTGACACATCACATTCACACTTTATGACATCAATAATCAGTATTTATGACGTCACCAACACTGCATTTATGACATCAGATCCCCTCTATATGACATCACATCCACGGTTTATGACATCTCATCCCCTATACCTTTGACATCACAGCCACTGCATCTGTACCATCACATCCACTAGGGTTCTGAATTTCTATCCACTCTATTTGACATGAAACACACCGTGTTAAGACAATACAACCACTCTATCTGACAGCATAACCTCCATAATCTGTATCAGTGTGATGACACCCACTCTATCGATGATATAACACACACTGTATGTAGGACACCACACATACTACATGTATCGAACAATATGCAGTATATACGACATCACACCCACGCTGAGTGACAACAAGTCACTCTATTCATGACATCAAATCTTCTTTATCTTACATCACACCCTTTATATCTGACAGTACATCCACTCTACCTGTCATCACACGAAGATTATCGATCATATATACCCCCCCATTGCATGTATGATACCACAGCCACAATGTCTATGACAACTTGTGAACTTCATATGACATCACATCCGCTCTCTATGTTATCACACCCCTCTATGACATCAAACCCACTGTTCTCATGTCATCAACCCAGTATATCTGACATCACGTCCACTGTACCTGGGCCATTACTGACTGTATTGATTATACCACACCAGCATTATGTGTGATATCAACCCCACTATATGTATGACATCCTAATATTAATTTGTTACATAACACCCACTCTTTATGACATCACAATATGTATTCACGGCAACACACCCACTCGATTCATGACACCACACCCACTGTATATGACATCACATACACTGTACTTGAGACATCACAGCCACTGTAATTATGACAAGAGACTTACCATGCTTTAGACACCCTACTCCGTACAAATAACATCTCTCTTGGTATACGAATGGGAACACTACCACTGTATCCGATGTCATGGCACATACTACATTTAGGACATCCTAAACCACTATATATGTTCTCACCCACACTGTGTGTATGACTACACAAGCTCTGTGTCTGTCTTGAAACCCGTTCTAACTTCCATCATATCCACTGTATATGTCATCACACCCACTTTGTCACCGACATCACACCAACTATGTAAGAGATCACAGGTGGCATATGTCTGCCGTCAGATGCACTAAACATGACATCATATCCACACTCTATGACAACAATCCACAGTATTTATGACATCACATGCACTGTATTCATGACATCACAAGCATTATATACGATATGACGTTTCATCTACTGTGTATGATATCACAGTCCCTATATAAGTGACATCATACAATGACTTTATCGATGACGTCACACACACTCTACCTTACGACTGATCTACTTTATATGGCATCACACACAGTGTTATGAGAACAGAACCATTGTGTACTTCACAGACACCATATCTGATATCACACCCACTGTATCTGTGTCATCACAGCAAATGTATCAAATTTATCAATCCCAGTGTATGTATGACATCACCTCCACTATATGTATGAAATCATATGTAATACCTATGACATCACATCCACTCTTTACGACATCACACCACTTTATTTATGACATCACGTCCACTATATCTGACCTCACATCAACTGTATCTGTGTCGTCACACCCAGTCTATCGATGATATCACAACCATTATATATATATATATATCACATCCAGTATACGTGTGACATCCTATGCACTATATTTATGACATCACACCCACACTGCATAACATCACAACAATCTGTGTTGCTGACACCACACTCGGCCTATGTATGATATCATTTGCACTGTAGATGGCATGACATCCTCTTTATAACAGCAAACCACAGTATTTATGATGTCACATCCACTTCAGACATGACGCCACACCCACTCTATGCGACAGCACACCCACTCTATCCTTGCCATCAAAACCTCTCCACTGATATCACACCCACTTTTATGTGACATCACACCCACACCCACTCTACGTGTGACATCAGTTGCACTCTATAATATCACACCTACTCCTTAAGTCTTCACACCACTGTACTTAGGACGTCACAACCTCTATATATGAAACCACATACAGTATGTAGGGCAATATATATACATGTGACATGTGACACACAGCAATTAATCTCTGTCCTCACACCGACTGTACTGACCGCGCCACACCTACTCTTTGTATGACATCAAACTCTGCGTATGTATAGCATGTTTGCACTGTAGAAGACATCACATCGTCACGTCACGACATCAAAACACCATTTCTAAGGCATCACACACAGTATATTTGACATCATATACAGTATCTCTGTCATCACATCCACTGTATTGATGATATCACAACATGTTTATTTTTGAGACCTCATCCGCTGTATTTGATGACATCATATCCATTGTATACAATACATATTCACCAGTTTTGTTACCTCAGAACCACTGTATCTGTGTCTCACACCAAATTTTTCCATCTTATCACACCTTTGTAAGAATGACATCACACCCCTGTTTGCGTGCCATCATAAACACTATTGAAAGCATCACATCCACATTTTATGACATGACACCACATTATTTATGACTTCGCATGCACTGTACTCATGACATCTCTCCAAATATATCTGACATTGCATCCACTGTATCTGTGTCACCACAACCACTCTAATGATGATCTCAGACCAGCTGTACATATGAAGTCACACCCATTTTATGTATGACCTCTAACGAACTATACATAACGTCACATCCACTCTTTATGACTTCACACACATGGCACACATCGCATTACCTCCATTGCATTCGTGGCATCACAGACACTATATATGCGATCACACACATGACAACACAAACGTTATATCTGCCATCTCACTCATTGTATCTGAGACTACATCCACTGTATCTGCGTCCTCAAACCCAGTGTATCAATGATACCACACCCACTCTCTGGACCATATCACAGACACTCAATGTATGACAGCACATTCAGGATGAATGACATGAGATAAACTCTTTATGACATCACAGCCCTATATGTATGACATCACAGCTAGTATATTTATGCCATCATATCCAATATATATGATAACTCACATACTGCTTTCATGACAACGCAACGTCTATACCTGACATCTCACCCACTATATTTGACATCACAGCCACTGTATTTGTTCCATCACACAGATGACACACACGTGTGTATCGATGTACCTCTGTGTCGATGACATCACAACAAGTATGTAAGTCATGACATGGCACACATATGGCATCATACCCATTCTACATGACATCACATTCACACTTTATGACATCAATAATCAGTATTTATGACGTCACCAACACTGCATTTATGACATCAGATCCCCTCTATATGACATCACATCCACGGTTTATGACATCTCATCCCCTATACCTTTGACATCACAGCCACTGCATCTGTACCATCACATCCACTAGGGTTCTGAATTTCTATCCACTCTATTGACATGAAACACACCGTGTTAAGACAATACAACCACTCTATCTGACAGCATAACCTCCATAATCTGTATCAGTGTGATGACACCCACTCTATCGATGATATAACACACACTGTATGTAGGACACCACACATACTACATGTATCGAACAATATGCAGTATATACGACATCACACCCACGCTGAGTGACAACAAGTCACTCTATTCATGACATCAAATCTTCTTTATCTTACATCACACCCTTTATATCTGACAGTACATCCACTCTACCTGTCATCACACGAAGATTATCGATCATATAACCCCCATTGCATGTATGATACCACAGCCACAATGTCTATGACAACTTGTGAACTTCATATGACATCACATCCGCTCTCTATGTTATCACACCCCTCTATGACATCAAACCCACTGTTCTCATGTCATCAACCCAGTATATCTGACATCACGTCCACTGTACCTGGGCCATTACTGACTGTATTGATTATACCACACCAGCATTATGTGTGATATCAACCCCACTATATGTATGACATCCTAATATTAATTTGTTACATAACACCCACTCTTTATGACATCACAATATGTATTCACGGCAACACACCCACTCGATTCATGACACCACACCCACTGTATATGACATCACATACACTGTACTTGAGACATCACAGCCACTGTAATTATGACAAGAGACTTACCATGCTTTAGACACCCTACTCCGTACAAATAACATCTCTCTTGGTATACGAATGGGAACACTACCACTGTATCCGATGTCATGGCACATACTACATTTAGGACATCCTAACCACTATATATGTTCTCACCCACACTGTGTGTATGACTACACAAGCTCTGTGTCTGTCTTGAAACCCGTTCTAACTTCCATCATATCCACTGTATATGTCATCACACCCACTTTGTCACCGACATCACACCAACTATGTAAGAGATCACAGGTGGCATATGTCTGCCGTCAGATGCACTAAACATGACATCATCATATCCACACTCTATGACAACAATCCACAGTATTTATGACATCACATGCACTGTATTCATGACATCACAAGCATTATATACGATATGACGTTTCATCTACTGTGTATGATATCACAGTCCCTATATAAGTGACATCATACAATGACTTTATCGATGACGTCACACACTCTACCTTTACGACTGATCTACTTTATATGGCATCACACACAGTGTTATGAGAACAGAACCATTGTGTACTTCACAGACACCATATCTGATATCACACCCACTGTATCTGTGTCATCACAGCAAATGTATCAATTTTATCAATCCCAGTGTATGTATGACATCACCTCCACTATATGTATGAAATCATATGTAATACCTATGACATCACATCCACTCTTTACGACATCACACCACTTTATTTATGACATCACGTCCACTATATCTGACCTCACATCAACTGTATCTGTGTCGTCACACCCAGTCTATCGATGATATCACAACCATTATATATATATATATATATCACATCCAGTATACGTGTGACATCCTATGCACTATATTTATGACATCACACCCGCACTGCATAACATCACAACAATCTGTGTTGCTGACACCACACTCGGCCTATGTATGATATCATTTGCACTGTAGATGGCATGACATCCTCTTTATAACAGCAAACCACAGTATTTATGATGTCACATCCACTTCAGACATGACGCCACACCCACTCTATGCGACAGCACACCCACTCTATCCTTGCCATCAAAACCTCTCCACTGATATCACACCCACTTTTATGTGACATCACACCCACTCTACGTGTGACATCAGTTGCACTCTATAATATCACACCTACTCCTTAAGTCTTCACACCACTGTACTTAGGACGTCACAACCTCTATATATGAAACCACATACAGTATGTAGGGCAATATATACCCTATACATGTGACATCACAGCAATTAATCTCTGTCCTCACACCGACTGTACTGACCGACCGCGCGCCACACACTACTCTTTGTATGACATCAAACTCTGCGTATGTATAGCATGTTTGCACTGTAGAAGACATCACATCGTCACGTCACGACATCAAAACACCATTTCTAAGGCATCACACACAGTATATTTGACATCATATACAGTATCTCTGTCATCACATCCACTGTATTGATGATATCACAACATGTTTATTTTTGAGACCTCATCCGCTGTATTTGATGACATCATATCCATTGTATACAATACATATTCACCAGTTTTGTTACCTCAGAACCACTGTATCTGTGTCTCACACCAAATTTTTCCATCTTATCACACTCTTTGTAAGAATGACATCACACCCCCCTGTTTGCGTGCCATCATAAACACTATTGAAAGCATCACATCCACATTTTATGACATGACACCACATTATTTATGACTTCGCATGCACTGTACTCATGACATCTCTCCAAATATATCTGACATTGCATCCACTGTATCTGTGTCACCACAACAACCTCTCTAATGATGATGATCTCAGACCAGCTGTACATATGAAGTCACACCCATTTTATGTATGACCTCTAACGAACTATACATAACGTCACATCCACTCTTTATGACTTCACACCATGGCACACATCGCATTACCTCCATTGCATTCGTGGCATCACAGACACTATATATGCGATCACACACATGACAACACAAACGTTATATCTGCCATCTCACTCATTGTATCTGAGACTACATCCACTGTATCTGCGTCCTCAAACCCAGTGTATCAATGATACCACACCCACTCTCTGGACCATATCACAGACACTCAATGTATGACAGCACATTCAGGATGAATGACATGAGATAAACTCTTTATGACATCACAGCCCTATATGTATGACATCACAGCTAGTATATTTATGCCATCATATCCAATATATATGATAACTCACATACTGCTTTCATGACAACGCAACGTCTATACCTGACATCTCACCCCCACTATATTTGACATCACAGCCACTGTATTGTTCCATCACACAGAGATGACACACACGTGTGTATCGATGTACCTCTGTGTCGATGACATCACAACAAGTATGTAAGTCATGACATGGCACACATATGGCATCATACCCATTCTACATGACATCACATTCACACTTTATGACATCAATAATCAGTATTTATGACGTCACCAACACTGCATTTATGACATCAGATCCCCTCTATATGACATCACATCCACGGTTTATGACATCTCATCCCCTATACCTTTGACATCACAGCCACTGCATCTGTACCATCACATCCACTAGGGTTCTGAATTTCTATCCACTCTATTTGACATGAAACACACCGTGTTAAGACAATACAACCACTCTATCTGACAGCATAACCTCCATAATCTGTATCAGTGTGATGACACCCACTCTATCGATGATATAACACACACTGTATGTAGGACACCACACATACTACATGTATCGAACAATATGCAGTATATACGACATCACACACCACGCTGAGTGACAAAAAGTCACTCTATTCATGACATCAAATCTTCTTTATCTTACATCACACCCTTTATATCTGACAGTACATCCACTCTACCTGTCATCACACGAAGATTATCGATCATATAACCCCCCATTGCATGTATGATACCACAGCCACAATGTCTATGACAACTTGTGAACTTCATATGACATCACATCCGCTCTCTATGTTATCACACCCCTCTATGACATCAAACCCACTGTTCTCATGTCATCAACCCAGTATATCTGACATCACGTCCACTGTACCTGGGCCATTACTGACTGTATTGATTATACCACACCAGCATTATGTGTGATATCAACCCCACTATATGTATGACATCCTAATATTAATTTGTTACATAACACCCACTCTTTATGACATCACAATATGTATTCACGGCAACACACCCACTCGATTCATGACACCACACCCACTGTATATGACATCACATACACTGTACTTGAGACATCACAGCCACTGCCAATTATTATGACAAGAGACTTACCATGCTTTAGACACCCTACTCCGTACAAATAACATCTCTCTTGGTATACGAATGGGAACACTACCACTGTATCCGATGTCATGGCACATACTACATTTAGGACATCCTAACCACTATATATATGTTCTCACCCACACTGTGTGTATGACTACACAAGCTCTGTGTCTGTCTTGAAACCCGTTCTAACTTCCATCATATCCACTGTATATGTCATCACACCCACTTTGTCACCGACATCACACCAACTATGTAAGAGATCACAGGTGGCATATGTCTGCCGTCAGATGCACTAAACATGACATCATATCCACACTCTATGACAACAATCCACAGTATTTATGACATCACATGCACTGTATTCATGACATCACAAGCATTATATACGATATGACGTTTCATCTACTGTGTATGATATCACAGTCCCTATATAAGTGACATCATACAATGACTTTATCGATGACGTCACACACTCTACCTTTACGACTGATCTACTTTATATGGCATCACACACAGTGTTATGAGAACAGAACCATTGTGTACTTCACAGACACCATATCTGATATCACACCCACTGTATCTGTGTCATCACAGCAAATGTATCAATTTTATCAATCCCAGTGTATGTATGACATCACCTCCACTATATGTATGAAATCATATGTAATACCTATGACATCACATCCACTCTTTACGACATCACACCACTTTATTTATGACATCACGTCCACTATATCTGACCTCACATCAACTGTATCTGTGTCGTCACACCCAGTCTATCGATGATATCACAACCATTATATATATATATATATATCACATCCAGTATACGTGTGACATCCTATGCACTATATTTATGACATCACACCCGCACTGCATAACATCACAACAATCTGTGTTGCTGACACCACACTCGGCCTATGTATGATATCATTTGCACTGTAGATGGCATGACATCCTCTTTATAACAGCAAACCACAGTATTTATGATGTCACACATCCACTTCAGACATGACGCCACACCCACTCTATGCGACAGCACACCCACTCTATCCTTGCCATCAAAACCTCTCCACTGATATCACACCCACTTTTATGTGACATCACACCCACTCTACGTGTGACATCAGTTGCACTCTATAATATCACACCTACTCCTTAAGTCTTCACACCACTGTACTTAGGACGTCACAACCTCTATATATGAAACCACATACAGTATGTAGGGCAATATATACCCTATACATGTGACATCACAGCAATTAATCTCTGTCCTCACACCGACTGTACTGACCGCGCCACACCTACTCTTTGTATGACATCAAACTCTGCGTATGTATAGCATGTTTGCACTGTAGAAGACATCACATCGTCACGTCACGACATCAAAACACCATTTCTAAGGCATCACACACAGTATATTTGACATCATATACAGTATCTCTGTCATCACATCCACTGTATTGATGATATCACAACAACAACATTTTTGAGACCTCATCCGCTGCTGTATTTGATGACATCATATCCATTGTATACAATACATATTCACCAGTTTTGTTACCTCAGAACCACTGTATCTGTGTCTCACACCAAATTTTTCCATCTTATCACACTCTTTGTAAGAATGACATCACACCCCTGTTTGCGTGCCATCATAAACACTATTGAAAGCATCACATCCACATTTTATGACATGACACCACATTATTTATGACTTCGCATGCACTGTACTCATGACATCTCTCCAAATATATCTGACATTGCATCCACTGTATCTGTGTCACCACAACCACTCTAATGATGATCTCAGACCAGCTGTACATATGAAGTCACACCCATTTTATGTATGACCTCTAACGAACTATACATAACGTCACATCCACTCTTTATGACTTCACACCATGGCACACATCGCATTACCTCCATTGCATTCGTGGCATCACAGACACTATATATGCGATCACACACATGACAACACAAACGTTATATCTGCCATCTCACTCATTGTATCTGAGACTACATCCACTGTATCTGCGTCCTCAAACCCAGTGTATCAATGATACCACACCCACTCTCTGGACCATATCACAGACACTCAATGTATGACAGCACATTCAGGATGAATGACATGAGATAAACTCTTTATGACATCACAGCCCTATATGTATGACATCACAGCTAGTATATTTATGCCATCATATCCAATATATATGATAACTCACATACTGCTTTCATGACAACGCAACGTCTATACCTGACATCTCACCCACTATATTTGACATCACAGCCACTGTATTTGTTCCATCACACAGATGACACACACGTGTGTATCGATGTACCTCTGTGTCGATGACATCACAACAAGTATGTAAGTCATGACATGGCACACATATGGCATCATACCCATTCTACATGACATCACATTCACACTTTATGACATCAATAATCAGTATTTATGACGTCACCAACACTGCATTTATGACATCAGATCCCCTCTATATGACATCATCACGGTTTATGACATCTCATCCCCTATACCTTTGACATCACAGCCACTGCATCTGTACCATCACATCCACTAGGGTTCTGAATTTCTATCCACTCTATTTGACATGAAACACACCGTGTTAAGACAATACAACCACTCTATCTGACAGCATAACCTCCATAATCTGTATCAGTGTGATGACACCCACTCTATCGATGATATAACACACACTGTATGTAGGACACCACACATACTACATGTATCGAACAATATGCAGTATATACGACATCACACCCACGCTGAGTGACAACAAGTCACTCTATTCATGACATCAAATCTTCTTTATCTTACATCACACCCTTTATATCTGACAGTACATCCACTCTACCTGTCATCACACGAAGATTATCGATCATATAACCCCCATTGCATGTATGATACCACAGCCACAATGTCTATGACAACTTGTGAACTTCATATGACATCACATCCGCTCTCTATGTTATCACACCCCTCTATGACATCAAACCCACTGTTCTCATGTCATCAACCCAGTATATCTGACATCACGTCCACTGTACCTGGGCCATTACTGACTGTATTGATTATACCACACCAGCATTATGTGTGATATCAACCCCACTATATGTATGACATCCTAATATTAATTTGTTACATAACACCCACTCTTTATGACATCACAATATGTATTCACGGCAACACACCCACTCGATTCATGACACCACACCCACTGTATATGACATCACATACACTGTACTTGAGACATCACAGCCACTGTAATTATGACAAGAGACTTACCATGCTTTAGACACCCTACTCCGTACAAATAACATCTCTCTTGGTATACGAATGGGAACACTACCACTGTATCCGATGTCATGGCACATACTACATTTAGGACATCCTAACCACTATATATATGTTCTCACCCACACTGTGTGTATGACTACACAAGCTCTGTGTCTGTCTTGAAACCCGTTCTTGAAACCCGTTCTACTTCCATCATATCCACTGTATATGTCATCACACCCACTTTGTCACCGACATCACACCAACTATGTAAGAGATCACAGGTGGCATATGTCTGCCGTCAGATGCACTAAACATGACATCATATCCACACTCTATGACAACAATCCACAGTATTTATGACATCACATGCACTGTATTCATGACATCACAAGCATTATATACGATATGACGTTTCATCTACTGTGTATGATATCACAGTCCCTATATAAGTGACATCATACAATGACTTTATCGATGACGTCACACACTCTACCTTTACGACTGATCTACTTTATATGGCATCACACACAGTGTTATGAGAACAGAACCATTGTGTACTTCACAGACACCATATCTGATATCACACCCACTGTATCTGTGTCATCACAGCAAATGTATCAATTTTATCAATCCCAGTGTATGTATGACATCACCTCCACTATATGTATGAAATCATATGTAATACCTATGACATCACATCCACTCTTTTTACGACATCACACCACTTTATTTATGACATCACGTCCACTATATCTGACCTCACATCAACTGTATCTGTGTCGTCACACCCAGTCTATCGATGATATCACAACCATTATATATATATATATATCACATCCAGTATACGTGTGACATCCTATGCACTATATATTTATGACATCACACCCACACTGCATAACATCACAACAATCTGTGTTGCTGACACCACACTCGGCCTATGTATGATATCATTTGCACTGTAGATGGCATGACATCCTCTTTATAACAGCAAACCACAGTATTTATGATGTCACATCCACTTCAGACATGACGCCACACCCACTCTATGCGACAGCACACCCACTCTATCCTTGCCATCAAAACCTCTCCACTGATATCACACCCACTTTTATGTGACATCACACCCACTCTACGTGTGACATCAGTTGCACTCTATAATATCACACCTACTCCTTAAGTCTTCACACCACTGTACTTAGGACGTCACAACCTCTATATATGAAACCACATACAGTATGTAGGGCAATATATACCCTATACATGTGACATCACAGCAATTAATCTCTGTCCTCACACCGACTGTACTGACCGCGCCACACCTACTCTTTGTATGACATCAAACTCTGCGTATGTATAGCATGTTTGCACTGTAGAAGACATCACATCGTCACGTCACGACATCAAAACACCATTTCTAAGGCATCACACACAGTATATTTGACATCATATACAGTATCTCTGTCATCACATCCACTGTATTGATGATATCACAACATGTTTATTTTTTTTGAGACCTCATCCGCTGTATTTGATGACATCATATCCATTGTATACAATACATATTCACCAGTTTTGTTACCTCAGAACCACTGTATCTGTGTCTCACACCAAATTTTTCCATCTTATCACACTCTTTGTAAGAATGACATCACACCCCTGTTTGCGTGCCATCATAAACACTATTGAAAGCATCACATCCACATTTTATGACATGACACCACATTATTTATGACTTCGCATGCACTGTACTCATGACATCTCTCCAAATATATCTGACATTGCATCCACTGTATCTGTGTCACCACAACCACTCTAATGATGATCTCAGACCAGCTGTACATATGAAGTCACACCCATTTTATGTATGACCTCTAACGAACTATACATAACGTCACATCCACTCTTTATGACTTCACACCATGGCACACATCGCATTACCTCCATTGCATTCGTGGCATCACAGACACTATATATGCGATCACACACATGACAACACAAACGTTATATCTGCCATCTCACTCATTGTATCTGAGACTACATCCACTGTATCTGCGTCCTCAAACCCAGTGTATCAATGATACCACACCCACTCTCTGGACCATATCACAGACACTCAATGTATGACAGCACATTCAGGATGAATGACATGAGATAAACTCTTTATGACATCACAGCCCTATATGTATGACATCACAGCTAGTATATTTATGCCATCATATCCAATATATATGATAACTCACATACTGCTTTCATGACAACGCAACGTCTATACCTGACATCTCACCCACTATATTTGACATCACAGCCACTGTATTTGTTCCATCACACAGATGACACACACGTGTGTATCGATGTACCTCTGTGTCGATGACATCACAACAAGTATGTAAGTCATGACATGGCACACATATGGCATCATACCCATTCTACATGACATCACATTCACACTTTATGACATCAATAATCAGTATTTATGACGTCACCAACACTGCATTTATGACATCAGATCCCCTCTATATGACATCACATCCACGGTTTATGACATCTCATCCCCTATACCTTTGACATCACAGCCACTGCATCTGTACCATCACATCCACTAGGGTTCTGAATTTCTATCCACTCTATTTGACATGAAACACACCGTGTTAAGACAATACAACCACTCTATCTGACAGCATAACCTCCATAATCTGTATCAGTGTGATGACCCCACTCTATCGA
The DNA here is from genome assembly GCA_020976825.1 of Odocoileus hemionus. NCBI lineage: Eukaryota > Metazoa > Chordata > Mammalia > Artiodactyla > Cervidae > Odocoileus > Odocoileus hemionus. Next base: position 28,689 of record JAJLRB010005367.1, on the reverse strand, counting down.
TGATATAACACACACTGTATGTAGGACACCACACATACTACATGTATCGAACAATATGCAGTATATACGACATCACACCCACGCTGAGTGACAACAAGTCACTCTATTCATGACATCAAATCTTCTTTATCTTACATCACACCCTTTATATCTGACAGTACATCCACTCTACCTGTCATCACACGAAGATTATCGATCATATAACCCCCATTGCATGTATGATACCACAGCCACAATGTCTATGACAACTTGTGAACTTCATATGACATCACATCCGCTCTCTATGTTATCACACCCCTCTATGACATCAAACCCACTGTTCTCATGTCATCAACCCAGTATATCTGACATCACGTCCACTGTACCTGGGCCATTACTGACTGTATTGATTATACCACACCAGCATTATGTGTGATATCAACCCCACTATATGTATGACATCCTAATATTAATTTGTTACATAACACCCACTCTTTATGACATCACATGTATTCACGGCAACACACCCACTCGATTCATGACACCACACCCACTGTATATGACATCACATACACTGTACTTGAGACATCACAGCCACTGTAATTATGACAAGAGACTTACCATGCTTTAGACACCCTACTCCGTACAAATAACATCTCTCTTGGTATACGAATGGGAACACTACCACTGTATCCGATGTCATGGCACATACTACATTTAGGACATCCTAACCACTATATATGTTCTCACCCACACTGTGTGTATGACTACACAAGCTCTGTGTCTGTCTTGAAACCCGTTCTAACTTCCATCATATCCACTGTATATGTCATCACACCCACTTTGTCACCGACATCACACCAACTATGTAAGAGATCACAGGTGGCATATGTCTGCCGTCAGATGCACTAAACATGACATCATATCCACACTCTATGACAACAATCCACAGTATTTTTATGACATCACATGCACTGTATTCATGACATCACAAGCATTATATACGATATGACGTTTCATCTACTGTGTATGATATCACAGTCCCTATATAAGTGACATCATACAATGACTTTATCGATGACGTCACACACTCTACCTTTACGACTGATCTACTTTATATGGCATCACACACAGTGTTATGAGAACAGAACCATTGTGTACTTCACAGACACCATATCTGATATCACACCCACTGTATCTGTGTCATCACAGCAAATGTATCAATTTTATCAATCCCAGTGTATGTATGACATCACCTCCACTATATGTATGAAATCATATGTAATACCTATGACATCACATCCACTCTTTACGACATCACACCACTTTATTTATGACATCACGTCCACTATATCTGACCTCACATCAACTGTATCTGTGTCGTCACACCCAGTCTATCGATGATATCACAACCATTATATATATATATGATATCACATCCAGTATACGTGTGACATCCTATGCACTATATTTATGACATCACACCCGCACTGCATAAATCATCACAACAATCTGTGTTGCTGACACCACACTCGGCCTATGTATGATATCATTTGCACTGTAGATGGCATGACATCCTCTTTATAACAGCAAACCACAGTATTTATGATGTCACATCCACTTCAGACATGACGCCACACCCACTCTATGCGACAGCACACCCACTCTATCCTTGCCATCAAAACCTCTCCACTGATATCACACCCACTTTTATGTGACATCACACCCACTCTACGTGTGACATCAGTTGCACTCTATAATATCACACCTACTCCTTAAGTCTTCACACCACTGTACTTAGGACGTCACAACCTCTATATATGAAACCACATACAGTATGTAGGGCAATATATACCCTATACATGTGACATCACAGCAATTAATCTCTGTCCTCACACCGACTGTACTGACCGCGCCACACCTACTCTTTGTATGACATCAAACTCTGCGTATGTATAGCATGTTTGCACTGTAGAAGACATCACATCGTCACGTCACGACCAAAACACCATTTCTAAGGCATCACACACAGTATATTTGACATCATATACAGTATCTCTGTCATCACATCCACTGTATTGATGATATCACAACATGTTTATTTTTGAGACCTCATCCGCTGTATTTGATGACATCATATCCATTGTATACAATACATATTCACCAGTTTTGTTACCTCAGAACCACTGTATCTGTGTCTCACACCAAATTTTTCCATCTTATCACACTCTTTGTAAGAATGACATCACACCCCTGTTTGCGTGCCATCATAAACACTATTGAAAGCATCACATCCACATTTTATGACATGACACCACATTATTTATGACTTCGCATGCACTGTACTCATGACATCTCTCCAAATATATCTGACATTGCATCCACTGTATCTGTGTCACCACAACCACTCTAATGATGATCTCAGACCAGCTGTACATATGAAGTCACACCCATTTTATGTATGACCTCTAACGAACTATACATAACGTCACATCCACTCTTTATGACTTCACACCATGGCACACATCGCATTACCTCCATTGCATTCGTGGCATCACAGACACTATATATGCGATCACACACATGACAACACAAACGTTATATCTGCCATCTCACTCATTGTATCTGAGACTACATCCACTGTATCTGCGTCCTCAAACCCAGTGTATCAATGATACCACACCCACTCTCTGGACCATATCACAGACACTCAATGTATGACAGCACATTCAGGATGAATGACATGAGATAAACTCTTTATGACATCACAGCCCTATATGTATGACATCACAGCTAGTATATTTATGCCATCATATCCAATATATATGATAACTCACATACTGCTTTCATGACAACGCAACGTCTATACCTGACATCTCACCCACTATATTTGACATCACAGCCACTGTATTTGTTCCATCACACAGATGACACACACACGTGTGTATCGATGTACCTCTGTGTCGATGACATCACAACAAGTATGTAAGTCATGACATGACATGGCACACATATGGCATCATACCCATTCTACATGACATCACATTCACACTTTATGACATCAATAATCAGTATTTATGACGTCACCAACACTGCATTTATGACATCAGATCCCCTCTATATGACATCACATCCACGGTTTATGACATCTCATCCCCTATACCTTTGACATCACAGCCACTGCATCTGTACCATCACATCCACTAGGGTTCTGAATTTCTATCCACTCTATTTGACATGAAACACACCGTGTTAAGACAATACAACCACTCTATCTGACAGCATAACCTCCATAATCTGTATCAGTGTGATGACACCCACTCTATCGATGATATAACACACACTGTATGTAGGACACCACACATACTACATGTATCGAACAATATGCAGTATATACGACATCACACCCACGCTGAGTGACAACAAGTCACTCTATTCATGACATCAAATCTTCTTTATCTTACATCACACACCCCTTTATATCTGACAGTACATCCACTCTACCTGTCATCACACGAAGATTAAGATTATCGATCATATAACCCCCATTGCATGTATGATACCACAGCCACAATGTCTATGACAACTTGTGAACTTCATATGACATCACATCCGCTCTCTATGTTATCACACCCCTCTATGACATCAAACCCACTGTTCTCATGTCATCAACCCAGTATATCTGACATCACGTCCACTGTACCTGGGCCATTACTGACTGTATTGATTATACCACACCAGCATTATGTGTGATATCAACCCCACTATATGTATGACATCCTAATATTAATTTGTTACATAACACCCACTCTTTATGACATCACAATATGTATTCACGGCAACACACCCACTCGATTCATGACACCACACCCACTGTATATGACATCACATACACTGTACTTGAGACATCACAGCCACTGTAATTATGACAAGAGACTTACCATGCTTTAGACACCCTACTCCGTACAAATAACATCTCTCTTGGTATACGAATGGGAACACTACCACTGTATCCGATGTCATGGCACATACTACATTTAGGACATCCTAACCACTATATATGTTCTCACCCACACTGTGTGTGTATGACTACACAAGCTCTGTGTCTGTCTTGAAACCCGTTCTAACTTCCATCATATCCACTGTATATGTCATCACACCCACTTTGTCACCGACATCACACCAACTATGTAAGAGATCACAGGTGGCATATGTCTGCCGTCAGATGCACTAAACATGACATCATATCCACACTCTATGACAACAATCCACAGTATTTATGACATCACATGCACTGTATTCATGACATCACAAGCATTATATACGATATGACGTTTCATCTACTGTGTATGATATCACAGTCCCTATATAAGTGACATCATACAATGACTTTATCGATGACGTCACACACTCTACCTTTACGACTGATCTACTTTATATGGCATCACACACAGTGTTATGAGAACAGAACCATTGTGTACTTCACAGACACCATATCTGATATCACACCCACTGTATCGTGTCATCACAGCAAATGTATCAATTTTATCAATCCCAGTGTATGTATGACATCACCTCCACTATATGTATGAAATCATATGTAATACCTATGACATCACATCCACTCTTTACGACATCACACCACTTTATTTATGACATCACGTCCACTATATCTGACCTCACATCAACTGTATCTGTGTCGTCACACCCAGTCTATCGATGATATCACAACCATTATATATATATATATATCATCATCCAGTATACGTGTGACATCCTATGCACTATATTTATGACATCACACCCGCACTGCATAACATCACAACAATCTGTGTTGCTGACACCACACTCGGCCTATGTATGATATCATTTGCACTGTAGATGGCATGACATCCTCTTTATAACAGCAAACCACAGTATTTATGATGTCACATCCACTTCAGACATGACGCCACACCCACTCTATGCGACAGCACACCCACTCTATCCTTGCCATCAAAACCTCTCCACTGATGATATCACACCCACTTTTATGTGACATCACACCCACTCTACGTGTGACATCAGTTGCACTCTATAATATCACACCTACTCCTTAAGTCTTCACACCACTGTACTTAGGACGTCACAACCTCTATATATGAAACCACATACAGTATGTAGGGCAATATATACCCTATACATGTGACATCACAGCAATTAATCTCTGTCCTCACACCGACTGTACTGACCGCGCCACACCTACTCTTTGTATGACATCAAACTCTGCGTATGTATAGCATGTTTGCACTGTAGAAGACATCACATCGTCACGTCACGACATCAAAACACCATTTCTAAGGCATCACACACAGTATATTTGACATCATATACAGTATCTCTGTCATCACATCCACTGTATTGATGATATCACAACATGTTTTTTTTTTGAGACCTCATCCGCTGTATTTGATGACATCATATCCATTGTATACAATACATATTCACCAGTTTTGTTACCTCAGAACCACTGTATCTGTGTCTCACACCAAAAATTTTTTCCATCTTATCACACTCTTTGTAAGAATGACATCACACCCCTGTTTGCGTGCCATCATAAACACTATTGAAAGCATCACATCCACATTTTATGACATGACACCACATTATTTATGACTTCGCATGCACTGTACTCATGACATCTCTCCAAATATATCTGACATTGCATCCACTGTATCTGTGTCACCACAACCACTCTAATGATGATCTCAGACCAGCTGTACATATGAAGTCACACCCATTTTATGTATGACCTCTAACGAACTATACATAACGTCACATCCACTCTTTATGACTTCACACCATGGCACACATCGCATTACCTCCATTGCATTCGTGGCATCACAGACACTATATATGCGATCACACACATGACAACACAAACGTTATATCTGCCATCTCACTCATTGTATCTGAGACTACATCCACTGTATCTGCGTCCTCAAACCCAGTGTATCAATGATACCACACCCACTCTCTGGACCATATCACAGACACTCAATGTATGACAGCACATTCAGGATGAATGACATGAGATAAACTCTTTATGACATCACAGCCCTATATGTATGACATCACAGCTAGTATATTTATGCCATCATATCCAATATATATGATAACTCACATACTGCTTTCATGACAACGCAACGTCTATACCTGACATCTCACCCACTATATTTGACATCACAGCCACTGTATTTGTTCCATCACACAGATGACACACACGTGTGTATCGATGTACCTCTGTGTCGATGACATCACAACAAGTATGTAAGTCATGACATGGCACACATATGGCATCATACCCATTCTACATGACATCACATTCACACTTTATGACATCAATAATCAGTATTTATGACGTCACCAACACTGCATTTATGACATCAGATCCCCTCTATATGACATCACATCCACGGTTTATGACATCTCATCCCCTATACCTTTGACATCACAGCCACTGCATCTGTACCATCACATCCACCACTAGGTTCTGAATTTCTATCCACTCTATTTGACATGAAACACACCGTGTTAAGACAATACAACCACTCTATCTGACAGCATAACCTCCATAATCTGTATCAGTGTGATGACACCCACTCTATCGATGATATAACACACACTGTATGTAGGACACCACACATACTACATGTATCGAACAATATGCAGTATATACGACATCACACCCACGCTGAGTGACAACAAGTCACTCTATTCATGACATCAAATCTTCTTTATCTTACATCACACCCTTTATATCTGACAGTACATCCACTCTACCTGTCATCACACGAAGATTATCGATCATATAACCCCCCCATGCATGTATGATACCACAGCCACAATGTCTATGACAACTTGTGAACTTCATATGACATCACATCCGCTCTCTATGTTATCACACCCCTCTATGACATCAAACCCACTGTTCTCATGTCATCAACCCAGTATATCTGACATCACGTCCACTGTACCTGGGCCATTACTGACTGTATTGATTATACCACACCAGCATTATGTGTGATATCAACCCCACTATATGTATGACATCCTAATATTAATTTGTTACATAACACCCACTCTTTATGACATCACAATATGTATTCACGGCAACACACCCACTCGATTCATGACACCACACCCACTGTATATGACATCACATACACTGTACTTGAGACATCACAGCCACTGTAATTATGACAAGAGACTTACCATGCTTTAGACACCCTACTCCGTACAAATAACATCTCTCTTGGTATACGAATGGGAACACTACCACTGTATCCGATGTCATGGCACATACTACATTTAGGACATCCTAACCACTATATATGTTCTCACCCACACTGTGTGTATGACTACACAAGCTCTGTGTCTGTCTTGAAACCCGTTCTAACTTCCATCATATCCACTGTATATGTCATCACACCCACTTTGTCACCGACATCACACCAACTATGTAAGAGATCACAGGTGGCATATGTCTGCCGTCAGATGCACTAAACATGACATCATATCCACACTCTATGACAACAATCCACAGTATTTATGACATCACATGCACTGTATTCATGACATCACAAGCATTATATACGATATGACGTTTCATCTACTGTGTATGATATCACAGTCCCCCTATAAGTGACATCATACAATGACTTTATCGATGACGTCACACACTCTACCTTTACGACTGATCTACTTTATATGGCATCACACACAGTGTTATGAGAACAGAACCATTGTGTACTTCACAGACACCATATCTGATATCACACCCACTGTATCTGTGTCATCACAGCAAATGTATCAATTTTATCAATCCCAGTGTATGTATGACATCACCTCCACTATATGTATGAAATCATATGTAATACCTATGACATCACATCCACTCTTTACGACATCACACCACTTTATTTATGACATCACGTCCACTATATCTGACCTCACATCAACTGTATCTGTGTCGTCACACCCAGTCTATCGATGATATCACAACCATTATATATATATATATGATATCACATCCAGTATACGTGTGACATCCTATGCACTATATTTATGACATCACACCCGCACTGCATAACATCACAACAATCTGTGTTGCTGACACCACACTCGGCCTATGTATGATATCATTTGCACTGTAGATGGCATGACATCCTCTTTATAACAGCAAACCACAGTATTTATGATGTCACATCCACTTCAGACATGACGCCACACCCACTCTATGCGACAGCACACCCACTCTATCCTTGCCATCAAAACCTCTCCACTGATATCACACCCACTTTTATGTGACATCACACCCACTCTACGTGTGACATCAGTTGCACTCTATAATATCACACCTACTCCTTAAGTCTTCACACCACTGTACTTAGGACGTCACAACCTCTATATATGAAACCACATACAGTATGTAGGGCAATATATACCCTATACATGTGACATCACAGCAATTAATCTCTGTCCTCCTCACACCGACTGTACTGACCGCGCCACACCTACTCTTTGTATGACATCAAACTCTGCGTATGTATAGCATGTTTGCACTGTAGAAGACATCACATCGTCACGTCACGACATCAAAACACCATTTCTAAGGCATCACACACAGTATATTTGACATCATATACAGTATCTCTGTCATCACATCCACTGTATTGATGATATCACAACATGTTTATTTTTGAGACCTCATCCGCTGTATTTGATGACATCATATCCATTGTATACAATACATATTCACCAGTTTTGTTACCTCAGAACCACTGTATCTGTGTCTCACACCAAATTTTTCCATCTTATCACACTCTTTGTAAGAATGACATCACACCCCTGTTTGCGTGCCATCATAAACACTATTGAAAGCATCACATCCACATTTTATGACATGACACCACATTATTTATGACTTCGCATGCACTGTACTCATGACATCTCTCCAAATATATCTGACATTGCATCCACTGTATCTGTCTGTGTCACCACAACCACTCTAATGATGATCTCAGACCAGCTGTACATATGAAGTCACACCCATTTTATGTATGACCTCTAACGAACTATACATAACGTCACATCCACTCTTTATGACTTCACACCATGGCACACATCGCATTACCTCCATTGCATTCGTGGCATCACAGACACTATATATGCGATCACACACATGACAACACAAACGTTATATCTGCCATCTCACTCATTGTATCTGAGACTACATCCACTGTATCTGCGTCCTCAAACCCAGTGTATCAATGATACCACACCCACTCTCTGGACCATATCACAGACACTCACTCAATGTATGACAGCACATTCAGGATGAATGACATGAGATAAACTCTTTATGACATCACAGCCCTATATGTATGACATCACAGCTAGTATATTTATGCCATCATATCCAATATATATGATAACTCACATACTGCTTTCATGACAACGCAACGTCTATACCTGACATCTCACCCACTATATATTTGACATCACAGCCACTGTATTTGTTCCATCACACAGATGACACACACACGTGTGTATCGATGTACCTCTGTGTCGATGACATCACAACAAGTATGTAAGTCATGACATGGCACACATATGGCATCATACCCATTCTACATGACATCACATTCACACTTTATGACATCAATAATCAGTATTTATGACGTCACCAACACTGCATTTATGACATCAGATCCCCTCTATATGACATCACATCCACGGTTTATGACATCTCATCCCCTATACCTTTGACATCACAGCCACTGCATCTGTACCATCACATCCACTAGGGTTCTGAATTTCTATCCACTCTATTTGACATGAAACACACCGTGTTAAGACAATACAACCACTCTATCTGACAGCATAACCTCCATAATCTGTATCAGTGTGATGACACCCACTCTATCGATGATATAACACACACTGTATGTAGGACACCACACATACTACATGTATCGAACAATATGCAGTATATACGACATCACACCCACGCTGAGTGACAACAAGTCACTCTATTCATGACATCAAATCTTCTTTATCTTACATCACACCCTTTATATCTGACAGTACATCCACTCTACCTGTCATCACACGAAGATTATCGATCATATAACCCCCATTGCATGTATGATACCACAGCCACAATGTCTATGACAACTTGTGAACTTCATATGACATCACATCCGCTCTCTATGTTATCACACCCCTCTATGACATCAAACCCACTGTTCTCATGTCATCAACCCAGTATATCTGACATCACGTCCACTGTACCTGGGCCATTACTGACTGTATTGATTATACCACACCAGCATTATGTGTGATATCAACCCCACTATATGTATGACATCCTAATATTAATTTGTTACATAACACCCACTCTTTATGACATCACAATATGTATTCACGGCAACACACCCACTCGATTCATGACACCACACCCACTGTATATGACATCACATACACTGTACTTGAGACATCACAGCCACTGTAATTATGACAAGAGACTTACCATGCTTTAGACACCCTACTCCGTACAAATAACATCTCTCTTGGTATACGAATGGGAACACTACCACTGTATCCGATGTCATGGCACATACTACATTTAGGACATCCTAACCACTATATATGTTCTCACCCACACTGTGTGTATGACTACACAAGCTCTGTGTCTGTCTTGAAACCCGTTCTAACTTCCATCATATCCACTGTATATGTCATCACACCCACTTTGTCACCGACATCACACCAACTATGTAAGAGATCACAGGTGGCATATGTCTGCCGTCAGATGCACTAAACATGACATCATATCCACACTCTATGACAACAATCCACAGTATTTATGACATCACATGCACTGTATTCATGACATCACAAGCATTATATACGATATGACGTTTCATCTACTGTGTATGATATCACAGTCCCTATATAAGTGACATCATACAATGACTTTATCGATGACGTCACACACTCTACCTTTACGACTGATCTACTTTATATGGCATCACACACAGTGTTATGAGAACAGAACCATTGTGTACTTCACAGACACCATATCTGATATCACACCCACTGTATCTGTGTCATCACAGCAAATGTATCAATTTTATCAATCCCAGTGTATGTATGACATCACCTCCACTATATGTATGAAATCATATGTAATACCTATGACATCACATCCACTCTTTACGACATCACACCACTTTATTTATGACATCACGTCCACTATATCTGACCTCACATCAACTGTATCTGTGTCGTCACACCCAGTCTATCGATGATATCACAACCATTATATATATATATATATCACATCCAGTATACGTGTGACATCCTATGCACTATATTTATGACATCACACCCCCACTGCATAACATCACAACAATCTGTGTTGCTGACACCACACTCGGCCTATGTATGATATCATTTGCACTGTAGATGGCATGACATCCTCTCTTTATAACAGCAAACCACAGTATTTATGATGTCACATCCACTTCAGACATGACGCCACACCCACTCTATGCGACAGCACACCCACTCTATCCTTGCCATCAAAAAACCTCTCCACTGATATCACACCCACTTTTATGTGACATCACACCCACTCTACGTGTGACATCAGTTGCACTCTATAATATCACACCTACTCCTTAAGTCTTCACACCACTGTACTTAGGACGTCACAACCTCTATATATGAAACCACATACAGTATGTAGGGCAATATATACCCTATACATGTGACATCACAGCAATTAATCTCTGTCCTCACACCGACTGTACTGACCGCGCCACACCTACTCTTTGTATGACATCAAACTCTGCGTATGTATAGCATGTTTGCACTGTAGAAGACATCACATCGTCACGTCACGACATCAAAACACCATTTCTAAGGCATCACACACAGTATATTTGACATCATATACAGTATCTCTGTCATCACATCCACTGTATTGATGATATCACAACATGTTTATTTTTGAGACCTCATCCGCTGTATTTGATGACATCATATCCATTGTATACAATACATATTCACCAGTTTTGTTACCTCAGAACCACTGTATCTGTGTCTCACACACAAATTTTTCCATCTTATCACACTCTTTGTAAGAATGACATCACACCCCTGTTTGCGTGCCATCATAAACACTATTGAAAGCATCACATCCACATTTTATGACATGACACCACATTATTTATGACTTCGCATGCACTGTACTCATGACATCTCTCCAAATATATCTGACATTGCATCCACTGTATCTGTGTCACCACAACCACTCTAATGATGATCTCAGACCAGCTGTACATATGAAGTCACACCCATTTTATGTATGACCTCTAACGAACTATACATAACGTCACATCCACTCTTTATGACTTCACACCATGGCACACATCGCATTACCTCCATTGCATTCGTGGCATCACAGACACTATATATGCGATCACACACATGACAACACAAACGTTATATCTGCCATCTCACTCATTGTATCTGAGACTACATCCACTGTATCTGCGTCCTCAAACCCAGTGTATCAATGATACCACACCCACTCTCTGGACCATATCACAGACACTCAATGTATGACAGCACATTCAGGATGAATGACATGAGATAAACTCTTTATGACATCACAGCCCTATATGTATGACATCACAGCTAGTATATTTATGCCATCATATCCAATATATATGATAACTCACATACTGCTTTCATGACAACGCAACGTCTATACCTGACATCTCACCCACTATATTTGACATCACAGCCACTGTATTTGTTCCATCACACAGATGACACACACGTGTGTATCGATGTACCTCTGTGTCGATGACATCACAACAAGTATGTAAGTCATGACATGGCACACATATGGCATCATACCCATTCTACATGACATCACATTCACACTTTATGACATCAATAATCAGTATTTATGACGTCACCAACACTGCATATGACATCAGATCCCCTCTATATGACATCACATCCACGGTTTATGACATCTCATCCCCTATACCTTTGACATCACAGCCACTGCATCTGTACCATCACATCCACTAGGGTTCTGAATTTCTATCCACTCTATTTGACATGAAACACACCGTGTTAAGACAATACAACCACTCTATCTGACAGCATAACCTCCATAATCTGTATCAGTGTGATGACACCCACTCTATCGATGATATAACACACACTGTATGTAGGACACCACACATACTACATGTATCGAACAATATGCAGTATATACGACATCACACCCACGCTGAGTGACAACAAGTCACTCTATTCATGACATCAAATCTTCTTTTTATCTTACATCACACCCTTTATATCTGACAGTACATCCACTCTACCTGTCATCACACGAAGATTATCGATCATATAACCCCCATTGCATGTATGATACCACAGCCACAATGTCTATGACAACTTGTGAACTTCATATGACATCACATCCGCTCTCTATGTTATCACACCCCTCTATGACATCAAACCCACTGTTCTCATGTCATCAACCCAGTATATCTGACATCACGTCCACTGTACCTGGGCCATTACTGACTGTATTGATTATACCACACCAGCATTATGTGTGATATCAACCCCACTATATGTATGACATCCTAATATTAATTTGTTACATAACACCCACTCTTTATGACATCACAATATGTATTCACGGCAACACACCCACTCGATTCATGACACCACACCCACTGTATATGACATCACATACACTGTACTTGAGACATCACAGCCACTGTAATTATGACAAGAGACTTACCATGCTTTAGACACCCTACTCCGTACAAATAACATCTCTCTTGGTATACGAATGGGAACACTACCACTGTATCCGATGTCATGGCACATACTACATTTAGGACATCCTAACCACTATATATGTTCTCACCCACACTGTGTGTATGACTACACAAGCTCTGTGTCTGTCTTGAAACCCGTTCTAACTTCCATCATATCCACTGTATATGTCATCACACCCACTTTGTCACCGACATCACACCAACTATGTAAGAGATCACAGGTGGCATATGTCTGCCGTCAGATGCACTAAACATGACATCATATCCACACTCTATGACAACAATCCACAGTATTTATGACATCACATGCACTGTATTCATGACATCACAAGCATTATATACGATATGACGTTTCATCTACTGTGTATGATATCACAGTCCCTATATAAGTGACATCATACAATGACTTTATCGATGACGTCACACACTCTACCTTTACGACTGATCTACTTTATATGGCATCACACACAGTGTTATGAGAACAGAACCATTGTGTACTTCACAGACACCATATCTGATATCACACCCACTGTATCTGTGTCATCACAGCAAATGTATCAATTTTATCAATCCCAGTGTATGTATGACATCACCTCCACTATATGTATGAAATCATATGTAATACCTACCTATGACATCACATCCACTCTTTACGACATCACACCACTTTATTTATGACATCACGTCCACTATATCTGACCTCACATCAACTGTATCTGTGTCGTCACACCCAGTCTATCGATGATATCACAACCATTATATATATATATATATATCACATCCAGTATACGTGTGACATCCTATGCACTATATTTATGACATCACACCCGCACTGCATAACATCACAACAATCTGTGTTGCTGACACCACACTCGGCCTATGTATGATATCATTTGCACTGTAGATGGCATGACATCCTCTTTATAACAGCAAACCACAGTATTTATGATGTCACATCCACTTCAGACATGACGCCACACCCACTCTATGCGACAGCACACCCACTCTATCCTTGCCATCAAAACCTCTCCACTGATATCACACCCACTTTTATGTGACATCACACCCACTCTACGTGTGACATCAGTTGCACTCTATAATATCACACCTACTCCTTAAGTCTTCACACACACCACTGTACTTAGGACGTCACAACCTCTATATATGAAACCACATACAGTATGTAGGGCAATATATACCCTATACATGTGACATCACAGCAATTAATCTCTGTCCTCACACCGACTGTACTGACCGCGCCACACCTACTCTTTGTATGACATCAAACTCTGCGTATGTATAGCATGTTTGCACTGTAGAAGACATCACATCGTCACGTCACGACATCAAAACACCATTTCTAAGGCATCACACACAGTATATTTGACATCATATACAGTATCTCTGTCATCACATCCACTGTATTGATGATATCACAACATGTTTATTTTTGAGACCTCATCCGCTGTATTTGATGACATCATATCCATTGTATACAATACATATTCACCAGTTTTGTTACCTCAGAACCACTGTATCTGTGTCTCACACCAAATTTTTCCATCTTATCACACTCTTTGTAAGAATGACATCACACCCCTGTTTGCGTGCCATCATAAACACTAT
The DNA here is from genome assembly GCA_020976825.1 of Odocoileus hemionus. Lineage (NCBI taxonomy): Eukaryota > Metazoa > Chordata > Mammalia > Artiodactyla > Cervidae > Odocoileus > Odocoileus hemionus. The sequence continues at coordinate 13,165 of JAJLRB010005367.1, read as the reverse complement.
TGAAAGCATCACATCCACATTTTATGACATGACACCACATTATTTATGACTTCGCATGCACTGTACTCATGACATCTCTCCAAATATATCTGACATTGCATCCACTGTATCTGTGTCACCACAACCACTCTAATGATGATCTCAGACCAGCTGTACATATGAAGTCACACCCATTTTATGTATGACCTCTAACGAACTATACATAACGTCACATCCACTCTTTATGACTTCACACCATGGCACACATCGCATTACCTCCATTGCATTCGTGGCATCACAGACACTATATATGCGATCACACACATGACAACACAAACGTTATATCTGCCATCTCACTCATTGTATCTGAGACTACATCCACTGTATCTGCGTCCTCAAACCCAGTGTATCAATGATACCACACCCACTCTCTGGACCATATCACAGACACTCAATGTATGACAGCACATTCAGGATGAATGACATGAGATAAACTCTTTATGACATCACAGCCCTATATGTATGACATCACAGCTAGTATATTTATGCCATCATATCCAATATATATGATAACTCACATACTGCTTTCATGACAACGCAACGTCTATACCTGACATCTCACCCACTATATTTGACATCACAGCCACTGTATTTGTTCCATCACACAGATGACACACACGTGTGTATCGATGTACCTCTGTGTCGATGACATCACAACAAGTATGTAAGTCATGACATGGCACACATATGGCATCATACCCATTCTACATGACATCACATTCACACTTTATGACATCAATAATCAGTATTTATGACGTCACCAACACTGCATTTATGACATCAGATCCCCTCTATATGACATCACATCCACGGTTTATGACATCTCATCCCCTATACCTTTGACATCACAGCCACTGCATCTGTACCATCACATCCACTAGGGTTCTGAATTTCTATCCACTCTATTTGACATGAAACACACCGTGTTAAGACAATACAACCACTCTATCTGACAGCATAACCTCCATATCTGTATCAGTGTGATGACACCCACTCTATCGATGATATAACACACACTGTATGTAGGACACCACACATACTACATGTATCGAACAATATGCAGTATATACGACATCACACCCACGCTGAGTGACAACAAGTCACTCTATTCATGACATCAAATCTTCTTTATCTTACATCACACCCTTTATATCTGACAGTACATCCACTCTACCTGTCATCACACGAAGATTATCGATCATATAACCCCCATTGCATGTATGATACCACAGCCACAATGTCTATGACAACTTGTGAACTTCATATGACATCACATCCGCTCTCTATGTTATCACACCCCTCTATGACATCAAACCCACTGTTCTCATGTCATCAACCCAGTATATCTGACATCACGTCCACTGTACCTGGGCCATTACTGACTGTATTGATTATACCACACCAGCATTATGTGTGATATCAACCCCACTATATGTATGACATCCTAATATTAATTTGTTACATAACACCCACTCTTTATGACATCACAATATGTATTCACGGCAACACACCCACTCGATTCATGACACCACACCCACTGTATATGACATCACATACACTGTACTTGAGACATCACAGCCACTGTAATTATGACAAGAGACTTACCATGCTTTAGACACCCTACTCCGTACAAATAACATCTCTCTTGGTATACGAATGGGAACACTACCACTGTATCCGATGTCATGGCACATACTACATTTAGGACATCCTAACCACTATATATGTTCTCACCCACACTGTGTGTATGACTACACAAGCTCTGTGTCTGTCTTGAAACCCGTTCTAACTTCCATCATATCCACTGTATATGTCATCACACCCACTTTGTCACCGACATCACACCAACTATGTAAGAGATCACAGGTGGCATATGTCTGCCGTCAGATGCACTAAACATGACATCATATCCACACTCTATGACAACAATCCACAGTATTTATGACATCACATGCACTGTATTCATGAATCACAAGCATTATATACGATATGACGTTTCATCTACTGTGTATGATATCACAGTCCCTATATAAGTGACATCATACAATGACTTTATCGATGACGTCACACACTCTACCTTTACGACTGATCTACTTTATATGGCATCACACACAGTGTTATGAGAACAGAACCATTGTGTACTTCACAGACACCATATCTGATATCACACCCACTGTATCTGTGTCATCACAGCAAATGTATCAATTTTATCAATCCCAGTGTATGTATGACATCACCTCCACTATATGTATGAAATCATATGTAATACCTATGACATCACATCCACTCTTTACGACATCACACCACTTTATTTATGACATCACGTCCACTATATCTGACCTCACATCAACTGTATCTGTGTCGTCACACCCAGTCTATCGATGATATCACAACCATTATATATATATATATATATCACATCCAGTATACGTGTGACATCCTATGCACTATATTTATGACATCACACCCGCACTGCATAACATCACAACAATCTGTGTTGCTGACACCACACTCGGCCTATGTATGATATCATTTGCACTGTAGATGGCATGACATCCTCTTTATAACAGCAAACCACAGTATTTATGATGTCACATCCACTTCAGACATGACGCCACACCCACTCTATGCGACAGCACACCCACTCTATCCTTGCCATCAAAACCTCTCCACTGATATCACACCCACTTTTATGTGACATCACACCCACTCTACGTGTGACATCAGTTGCACTCTATAATATCACACCTACTCCTTAAGTCTTCACACCACTGTACTTAGGACGTCACAACCTCTATATATGAAAAACCACATACAGTATGTAGGGCAATATATACCCTATACATGTGACATCACAGCAATTAATCTCTGTCCTCACACCGACTGTACTGACCGCGCCACACCTACTCTTTGTATGACATCAAACTCTGCGTATGTATAGCATGTTTGCACTGTAGAAGACATCACATCGTCACGTCACGACATCAAAACACCATTTCTAAGGCATCACACACAGTATATTTGACATCATATACAGTATCTCTGTCATCACATCCACTGTATTGATGATATCACAACATGTTTATTTTTGAGACCTCATCCGCTGTATTTGATGACATCATATCCATTGTATACAATACATATTCACCAGTTTTGTTACCTCAGAACCACTGTATCTGTGTCTCACACCAAATTTTTCCATCTTATCACACTCTTTGTAAGAATGACATCACACCCCTGTTTGCGTGCCATCATAAACACTATTGAAAGCATCACATCCACATTTTATGACATGACACCACATTATTTATGACTTCGCATGCACTGTACTCATGACATCTCTCCAAATATATCTGACATTGCATCCACTGTATCTGTGTCACCACAACCACTCTAATGATGATCTCAGACCAGCTGTACATATGAAGTCACACCCATTTTATGTATGACCTCTAACGAACTATACATAACGTCACATCCACTCTTTATGACTTCACACCATGGCACACATCGCATTACCTCCATTGCATTCGTGGCATCACAGACACTATATATGCGATCACACACATGACAACACAAACGTTATATCTGCCATCTCACTCATTGTATCTGAGACTACATCCACTGTATCTGCGTCCTCAAACCCAGTGTATCAATGATACCACACCCACTCTCTGGACCATATCACAGACACTCAATGTATGACAGCACATTCAGGATGAATGACATGAGATAAACTCTTTATGACATCACAGCCCTATATGTATGACATCACAGCTAGTATATTTATGCCATCATATCCAATATATATGATAACTCACATACTGCTTTCATGACAACGCAACGTCTATACCTGACATCTCACCCACTATATTTGACATCACAGCCACTGTATTTGTTCCATCACACAGATGACACACACGTGTGTATCGATGTACCTCTGTGTCGATGACATCACAACAAGTATGTAAGTCATGACATGGCACACATATGGCATCATACCCATTCTACATGACATCACATTCACACTTTATGACATCAATAATCAGTATTTATGACGTCACCAACACTGCATTTATGACATCAGATCCCCTCTATATGACATCACATCCACGGTTTATGACATCTCATCCCCTATACCTTTGACATCACAGCCACTGCATCTGTACCATCACATCCACTAGGGTTCTGAATTTCTATCCACTCTATTTGACATGAAACACACCGTGTTAAGACAATACAACCACTCTATCTGACAGCATAACCTCCATAATCTGTATCAGTGTGATGACACCCACTCTATCGATGATATAACACACACTGTATGTAGGACACCACACATACTACATGTATCGAACAATATGCAGTATATACGACATCACACCCACGCTGAGTGACAACAAGTCACTCTATTCATGACATCAAATCTTCTTTATCTTACATCACACCCTTTATATCTGACAGTACATCCACTCTACCTGTCATCACACGAAGATTATCGATCATATAACCCCCATTGCATGTATGATACCACAGCCACAATGTCTATGACAACTTGTGAACTTCATATGACATCACATCCGCTCTCTATGTTATCACACCCCTCTATGACATCAAACCCACTGTTCTCATGTCATCAACCCAGTATATCTGACATCACGTCCACTGTACCTGGGCCATTACTGACTGTATTGATTATACCACACCAGCATTATGTGTGATATCAACCCCACTATATGTATGACATCCTAATATTAATTTGTTACATAACACCCACTCTTTATGACATCACAATATGTATTCACGGCAACACACCCACTCGATTCATGACACCACACCCACTGTATATGACATCACATACACTGTACTTGAGACATCACAGCCACTGTAATTATGACAAGAGACTTACCATGCTTTAGACACCCTACTCCGTACAAATAACATCTCTCTTGGTATACGAATGGGAACACTACCACTGTATCCGATGTCATGGCACATACTACATTTAGGACATCCTAACCACTATATATGTTCTCACCCACACTGTGTGTATGACTACACAAGCTCTGTGTCTGTCTTGAAACCCGTTCTAACTTCCATCATATCCACTGTATATGTCATCACACCCACTTTGTCACCGACATCACACCAACTATGTAAGAGATCACAGGTGGCATATGTCTGCCGTCAGATGCACTAAACATGACATCATATCCACACTCTATGACAACAATCCACAGTATTTATGACATCACATGCACTGTATTCATGACATCACAAGCATTATATACGATATGACGTTTCATCTACTGTGTATGATATCACAGTCCCTATATAAGTGACATCATACAATGACTTTATCGATGACGTCACACACTCTACCTTTACGACTGATCTACTTTATATGGCATCACACACAGTGTTATGAGAACAGAACCATTGTGTACTTCACAGACACCATATCTGATATCACACCCACTGTATCTGTGTCATCACAGCAAATGTATCAATTTTATCAATCCCAGTGTATGTATGACATCACCTCCACTATATGTATGAAATCATATGTAATACCTATGACATCACATCCACTCTTTACGACATCACACCACTTTATTTATGACATCACGTCCACTATATCTGACCTCACATCAACTGTATCTGTGTCGTCACACCCAGTCTATCGATGATATCACAACCATTATATATATATATGATATCACATCCAGTATACGTGTGACATCCTATGCACTATATTTATGACATCACACCCGCACTGCATAACATCACAACAATCTGTGTTGCTGACACCACACTCGGCCTATGTATGATATCATTTGCACTGTAGATGGCATGACATCCTCTTTATAACAGCAAACCACAGTATTTATGATGTCACATCCACTTCAGACATGACGCCACACCCACTCTATGCGACAGCACACCCACTCTATCCTTGCCATCAAAAAACCTCTCCACTGATATCACACCCACTTTTATGTGACATCACACCCACTCTACGTGTGACATCAGTTGCACTCTATAATATCACACCTACTCCTTAAGTCTTCACACCACTGTACTTAGGACGTCACAACCTCTATATATGAAACCACATACAGTATGTAGGGCAATATATACCCTATACATGTGACATCACAGCAATTAATCTCTGTCCTCACACCGACTGTACTGACCGCGCCACACCTACTCTTTGTATGACATCAAACTCTGCGTATGTATAGCATGTTTGCACTGTAGAAGACATCACATCGTCACGTCACGACATCAAAACACCATTTCTAAGGCATCACACACAGTATATTTGACATCATATACAGTATCTCTGTCATCACATCCACTGTATTGATGATATCACACAACATGTTTATTTTTGAGACCTCATCCGCTGTATTTGATGACATCATATCCATTGTATACAATACATATTCACCAGTTTTGTTACCTCAGAACCACCACTGTATCTGTGTCTCACACCAAATTTTTCCATCTTATCACACTCTTTGTAAGAATGACATCACACCCCTGTTTGCGTGCCATCATAAACACTATTGAAAGCATCACATCCACATTTTATGACATGACACCACATTATTTATGACTTCGCATGCACTGTACTCATGACATCTCTCCAAATATATCTGACATTGCATCCACTGTATCTGTGTCACCACAACCACTCTAATGATGATCTCAGACCAGCTGTACATATGAAGTCACACCCATTTTATGTATGACCTCTAACGAACTATACATAACGTCACATCCACTCTTTATGACTTCACACCATGGCACACATCGCATTACCTCCATTGCATTCGTGGCATCACAGACACTATATATGCGATCACACACATGACAACACAAACGTTATATCTGCCATCTCACTCATTGTATCTGAGACTACATCCACTGTATCTGCGTCCTCAAACCCAGTGTATCAATGATACCACACCCACTCTCTGGACCATATCACAGACACTCAATGTATGACAGCACATTCAGGATGAATGACATGAGATAAACTCTTTATGACATCACAGCCCTATATGTATGACATCACAGCTAGTATATTTATGCCATCATATCCAATATATATGATAACTCACATACTGCTTTCATGACAACGCAACGTCTATACCTGACATCTCACCCACTATATTTGACATCACAGCCACTGTATTTGTTCCATCACACAGATGACACACACGTGTGTATCGATGTACCTCTGTGTCGATGACATCACAACAAGTATGTAAGTCATGACATGGCACACATATGGCATCATACCCATTCTACATGACATCACATTCACACTTTATGACATCAATAATCAGTATTTATGACGTCACCAACACTGCATTTATGACATCAGATCCCCTCTATATGACATCACATCCACGGTTTATGACATCTCATCCCCTATACCTTTGACATCACAGCCCACTGCATCTGTACCATCACATCCACTAGGGTTCTGAATTTCTATCCACTCTATTTGACATGAAACACACCGTGTTAAGACAATACAACCACTCTATCTGACAGCATAACCTCCATAATCTGTATCAGTGTGATGACACCCACTCTATCGATGATATAACACACACTGTATGTAGGACACCACACATACTACATGTATCGAACAATATGCAGTATATACGACATCACACCCACGCTGAGTGACAACAAGTCACTCTATTCATGACATCAAATCTTCTTTATCTTACATCACACCCTTTATATCTGACAGTACATCCACTCTACCTGTCATCACACGAAGATTATCGATCATATAACCCCCATTGCATGTATGATACCACAGCCACAATGTCTATGACAACTTGTGAACTTCATATGACATCACATCCGCTCTCTATGTTATCACACCCCCTCTATGACATCAAACCCACTGTTCTCATGTCATCAACCCAGTATATCTGACATCACGTCCACTGTACCTGGGCCATTACTGACTGTATTGATTATACCACACCAGCATTATGTGTGATATCAACCCCACTATATGTATGACATCCTAATATTAATTTGTTACATAACACCCACTCTTTATGACATCACAATATGTATTCACGGCAACACACCCACTCGATTCATGACACCACACCCACTGTATATGACATCACATACACTGTACTTGAGACATCACAGCCACTGTAATTATGACAAGAGACTTACCATGCTTTAGACACCCTACTCCGTACAAATAACATCTCTCTTGGTATACGAATGGGAACACTACCACTGTATCCGATGTCATGGCACATACTACATTTAGGACATCCTAACCACTATATATGTTCTCACCCACACTGTGTGTATGACTACACAAGCTCTGTGTCTGTCTTGAAACCCGTTCTAACTTCCATCATATCCACTGTATATGTCATCACACACCCACTTTGTCACCGACATCACACCAACTATGTAGAGAGATCACAGGTGGCATATGTCTGCCGTCAGATGCACTAAACATGACATCATATCCACACTCTATGACAACAATCCACAGTATTTATGACATCACATGCACTGTATTCATGACATCACAAGCATTATATACGATATGACGTTTCATCTACTGTGTATGATATCACAGTCCCTATATAAGTGACATCATACAATGACTTTATCGATGACGTCACACACTCTACCTTTACGACTGATCTACTTTATATGGCATCACACACAGTGTTATGAGAACAGAACCATTGTGTACTTCACAGACACCATATCTGATATCACACCCACTGTATCTGTGTCATCACAGCAAATGTATCAATTTTATCAATCCCAGTGTATGTATGACATCACCTCCACTATATGTATGAAATCATATGTAATACCTATGACATCACATCCACTCTTTACGACATCACACCACTTTATTTATGACATCACGTCCACTATATCTGACCTCACATCAACTCAACTGTATCTGTGTCGTCACACCCAGTCTATCGATGATATCACAACCATTATATATATATATGATATCACATCCAGTATACGTGTGACATCCTATGCACTATATTTATGACATCACACCCGCACTGCATAACATCACAACAATCTGTGTTGCTGACACCACACTCGGCTATGTATGATATCATTTGCACTGTAGATGGCATGACATCCTCTTTATAACAGCAAACCACAGTATTTATGATGTCACATCCACTTCAGACATGACGCCACACCCACTCTATGCGACAGCACACCCACTCTATCCTTGCCATCAAAACCTCTCCACTGATATCACACCCACTTTTATGTGACATCACACCCACTCTACGTGTGACATCAGTTGCACTCTATAATATCACACCTACTCCTTAAGTCTTCACACCACTGTACTTAGGACGTCACAACCTCTATATATGAAACCACATACAGTATGTAGGGCAATATATACCCTATACATGTGACATCACAGCAATTAATCTCTGTCCTCACACCGACTGTACTGACCGCGCCACACCTACTCTTTGTATGACATCAAACTCTGCGTATGTATAGCATGTTTGCACTGTAGAAGACATCACATCGTCACGTCACGACATCAAAACACCATTTCTAAGGCATCACACACAGTATATTTGACATCATATACAGTATCTCTGTCATCACATCCACTGTATTGATGATATCACAACAAGTTTATTTTTGAGACCTCATCCGCTGTATTTGATGACATCATATCCATTGTATACAATACATATTCACCAGTTTTTTACCTCAGAACCACTGTATCTGTCTCACACCAAATTTTTCCATCTTATCACACTCTTTGTAAGAATGACATCACACCCCTGTTTGCGTGCGTGCCATCATAAACACTATTGAAAGCATCACATCCACATTTTATGACATGACACCACATTATTTATGACTTCGCATGCACTGTACTCATGACATCTCTCCAAATATATCTGACATTGCATCCACTGTATCTGTGTCACCACAACCACTCTAATGATGATCTCAGACCAGCTGTACATATGAAGTCACACCCATTTTATGTATGACCTCTAACGAACTATACATAACGTCACACTCCCCACACCCGCAGCCCCCCTCCGCCATCCACCTTATTCCCCACCACCCAACCGCCTCCTCCCCACCCCCCCCGCCCACTCCGCCACCTCCATTCCCACCCCCTCCACCCCCCATTTCACTTCCCCCCCCTGCACACGACCCTCACTTCGTCTTCCCTTTCCCCCCCGTTCCGTTCTCGCATCAAGGCCCCCTTTCTTTCTCCATTCCATCCCCCCATCTGCCCTTCCCCCTACCCCACACGTCACCCCTCCTCCCAGGCCCCCATCCACCAATCGACTAGGAACCTCACCCCCAAGGATCACCCAAACGTCCCGCCACCGCCCAACCGCACCGCCTCTCCGACCCCCCGCACCCCTCTCCCCCCCCCCCCACCCCCCCCCCCCCCGTCTTCCCGCCCCCCCCACCCCCCACCCCCCCCGCTCACTCCCCCACCCCCCACCCGCCCCCCCCCCCCCCACACCCCCCCCACCAACCCACGTTCCTCCCCCCCCCCCCCACAACCCTCCCCGTCCACCCCCCTCCCGCCGCTTGACTGTCGCCAGCCCCCCAACCCGCTCCCGCCTACGCTCTCAAGGACACACCCTCCCCCCCACGGCCCCACCTACCCCCAAGGCCACAACCGCGCCAACCAAGCATCCCTCCGCACCCCCCCCCAAGGCCCCACTCTCCCCCCTCCGCCACTCTTTATGACTTCACACCATGGCACACATCGCATTACCTCCATTGCATTCGTGGCATCACAGACACTATATATGCGATCACACACATGACAACACAAACGTTATATCTGCCATCTCACTCATTGTATCTGAGACTACATCCACTGTATCTGTGTCCTCAAACCCAGTGTATCAATGATACCACACCCCACTCTCTGGACCATATCACAGACACTCAATGTATGACAGCACATTCAGGATGAATGACATGAGATAAACTCTTTATGACATCACAGCCCTATATGTATGACATCACAGCTAGTATATTTTATGCCATCATATCCAATATATATGATAACTCACATACTGCTTTCATGACAACGCAACGTCTATACCTGACATCTCACCCACTATATTTGACATCACAGCCACTGTATTTGTTCCATCACACAGATGACACACACGTGTGTATCGATGTACCTCTGTGTCGATGACATCACAACAAGTATGTAAGTCATGACATGGCACACATATGGCATCATACCCATTCTACATGACATCACATTCACACTTTATGACATCAATAATCAGTATTTATGACGTCACCAACACTGCATTTATGACATCAGATCCCCTCTATATGACATCACATCCACGGTTTATGACATCTCATCCCCTATACCTTTGACATCACAGCCACTGCATCTGTACCATCACATCCACTAGGGTTCTGAATTTCTATCCACTCTATTTGACATGAAACACACCGTGTTAAGACAATACAACCACTCTATCTGACAGCATAACCTCCATAATCTGTATCAGTGTGATGACACCCACTCTATCGATGATATAACACACACTGTAATGTAGGACACCACACATACTACATGTATCGAACAATATGCAGTATATACGACATCACACCCCACGCTGAGTGACAACAAGTCACTCTATTCATGACATCAAATCTTCTTTATCTTACATCACACCCTTTATATCTGACAGTACATCCACTCTACCTGTCATCACACGAAGATTATCGATCATATAACCCCCATTGCATGTATGATACCACAGCCACAATGTCTATGACAACTTGTGAACTTCATATGACATCACATCCGCTCTCTATGTTATCACACCCCTCTATGACATCAAACCCACTGTTCTCATGTCATCAACCCAGTATATCTGACATCACGTCCACTGTACCTGGGCCATTACTGACTGTATTGATTATACCACACCAGCATTATGTGTGATATCAACCCCACTATATGTATGACATCCTAATATTAATTTGTTACATAACACCCACTCTTTATGACATCACAATATGTATTCACGGCAACACACCCACTCGATTCATGACACCACACCCACTGTATATGACATCACATACACTGTACTTGAGACATCACAGCCACTGTAATTATGACAAGAGACTTACCATGCTTTAGACACCCTACTCCCGTACAAATAACATCTCTCTTGGTATACGAATGGGAACACTACCACTGTATCCGATGTCATGGCACATACTACATTTAGGACATCCTAACCACTATATATGTTCTCACCCACACTGTGTGTATGACTACACAAGCTCTGTGTCTGTCTTGAAACCCGTTCTAACTTCCATCATATCCACTGTATATGTCATCACACCCACTTTGTCACCGACATCACACACCAACTATGTAAGAGATCACAGGTGGCATATGTCTGCCGTCAGATGCACTAAACATGACATCATATCCACACTCTATGACAACAATCCACAGTATTTATGACATCACATGCACTGTATTCATGACATCACACGCATTATATACGATATGACGTTTCATCTACTGTGTATGATATCACAGTCCCTATATAAGTGACATCATACAATGACTTTATCGATGACGTCACACACTCTACCTTTACGACTGATCTACTTTATATGGCATCACACACAGTGTTATGAGAACAGAACCATTGTGTACTTCACAGACACCATATCTGATATCACACCCACTGTATCTGTGTCATCACAGCAAATGTATCAATTTTATCAATCCCAGTGTATGTATGACATCACCTCCACTATATGTATGAAATCATATGTAATACCTATGACATCACATCCACTCTTTACGACATCACACCACTTTATTTATGATGACATCACGTCCACTATATCTGACCTCACATCAACTGTATCTGTGTCGTCACACCCAGTCTATCGATGATATCACAACCATTATATATATATATGATATCACATCCAGTATACGTGTGACATCCTATGCACTATATTTATGACATCACACCCACACTGCATAACATCACAACAATCTGTGTTGCTGACACCACAC
>JAJLRB010005366.1:0-25925 GCA_020976825.1 Odocoileus hemionus | reverse complement strand
TAAACTTGTTTCCCTAGACTTGGCACGTTTTCTGGGGGAACGTCTGGAGTTGCCTAAAAAATCAAGCCATGGCGCGGGGGGGGGGATTGGCTCTGGAGTCAATGCGGGGGAATCGGGTCATCTCGTTGGTTGGGTTATCGGTCCTTCCGTTCCTTGTGCCCCCGGGCCCCCCTCAAATTGGACAGTTTTTTTGGATTGTTCTATACATCAAAAATCGAGGCTCCTGACAATTTCATGGACGGTTTTCCTGAAAAGCAGTCAGGGGGAACGGGCTCATCTCGCTTGGGGGGAAAGTTTTCATGGTTTTTTCGGTTGCAGGTCCCCGGGTTTATATTCCATTACGGGGGGAGGGCCCTTCAACACTTTTGTTCAGGGACGTCGGGACTCCGTCGAAAGGGGGGAACCCAGGGAATCTCTTCGACTTCAGGGAAAAAGGGGAGCTTCTCGAGGTGGGGCGGGAACACAGGGACCCCTTTTTAAATTCCACGAGATCCGGGGTTTTCGTCAATTTAAAAGTCACCCTCGCACCTTTTTGAGCAGTGATTGCGTCCCCTTGGAGTGTCAGGGCATGTGAGGCTTTTCCAAAAGGAGGGGGACCGGGCTTTCCTAGGGTTCCACAGGGGTTTCAGACTCCTTCCCCTTTGTAGATGAAAGGGGCCTTATTCAACCCCTGAAAGGGAAAACCGGCCTCCTTGAGTCAGGGCTTCTCGTTATCCCCTTGGCACAAATCAGGCCCTCCTCATAAAAAATGCTGAAGAACCTCCTTTGAGGGCTTGGGGAAATTGGCATAGTTTGGGTTTTTAACCGGGAATCATTTCTACTCGAGGCAATTTGGGTAACGGGCATTCTCATGCTCTGCGAACTTGTATTCTCAATTTTCAGTTGTTCTCGGGCCCTGGTTGCCAAAAGAAAGTCAAGCCCGGGTTTTGAGGGAAAGGGGGATGCTCTGGATCAATGGGGGGGAACGGGTCATCTCAATTGTTTGGGTACATGGGGCCCTTCCCCAAGGGTTGCCCTCGGGCCCCCCTTACTTTGACAGGTTTTTGCGTTTCTCAAACCAAAGCAAGCGAGGTTCCTGCATTTTTCATGGGCCCCCGGAATCTCTGCGCATGCGGGGGAAATCGGGTCATCTCGCTTGGGAGGGGAATTCATGGTTTTTTCGTTGGGGGGACCGGGTATTTTTCCGATTAGGGCGGGAGGGCCCCTTTCAAACTGGTTTTGTTCAGGGACGCAGGATTTTTTGGTTAGGGGAAACCCAGGAACCCTCTTCGGGGCTTGGCAGGGAAAAAGGGAGCTTTTGAGGTGGCGGAGACCAGGGCCCTTCAGGCCCCGGATCTGGATTCCTTCAATTTTTAAGAGGAGTCGGGTCGCATTTTTGAAGCAGTGGCTTGTTGCCTTTGAGTTAGGCTTGTGAGGCATTTTCCAAAAGGTCGGGAAACCGGGGGTTTCTCTGTATCACGGGGGAATCGACTTTCCTCCCCTTGTAGAAAAGTGCCGTATTCAAGCATCCCGGGAAAACCCGGGCCTCCTTTAGTGGGGCTTCTGGGTGTTATCCCATTTGGGGCAAAAACTCAGGCCCCTCCCTCATACCTATTGCTGAGAGAAGCCCCTTTTTTGGGGCTTGTGGAAAGTTGGCAACGTCTTGGTCTAACCAGGGAATCAGCTCCATTCGGGGAAATTTTGGGGTACGGGGAATTTTCCTCGGTTGCTCTGCTGAATTTGGTATTCCTCTGACTTAAACTTTGTTCTCGGACCCCTTGGGTTGCCAAAAAAAAAGTCAACCCACGGTCTGTTTGAGGGAAAACGGGATGCTCTGGAGTAAATGAGGGGTTGTTGGGGGGTACTGGGCCCCTTCCAGCTGGGTGACCCCCGGTCCCTCTTATTGTACGGGTTCTTGGGATTGCTCGAGATCCATCAAGCAAGCGATTTTCCCTCATTTTCTGGGCACGGAATTGCCTGCATGCATGCGGGGGAATGGGGCCTCATCTCTTAAAGGGGGAATCCCATTTTTTTCTCGAGTTCGGGGGGCCGGGGAACTTCTCGAGTTACGGCGGAGCCCTTCAACACTCGGTTTGTCCCGACCGGGATCCTGTGGTTCGGGGACCCCGGAATCTCTTCGGGGTTGGCGGGGCAAAGGGACTTCTGAGGTGGGGCCGAACCCAGGGCCCCTTAAAAAGCCAAGGGAACCGGGGATTCCGCAATGTTCAAGGGAGTCAGCAATTTCCCTTTTTGAAGCAGTGAGCTCTGGTGCCTTCCAGTTCGACATGTGGGGTTCCGTAAAAGAGTCGGAAACCTAGGTTTTCCTGGGGATTCACGGGGATCAGACATCCTCACTTGAGATGAAAGGTACCCCTGTATTCCCCACTGCGGGAAAACCGGCCTCCTTTCGATCGGGGCTTCTGTTTATATCTTGAGGAAAACAATTCAGGGTCCCCCCATACCTTTTGGGTGAGAGAAGCCCCTCTTAGGGGTTTGGAAATTTTGGGCATACTCTTGAGTCTAACCCAGGAAACACTCTCATTCGGGGAAATTTTTGGGTTTCAGGGACTTCCTCGGTGCCCTCTGAACTTGTTTTCCCCTTTAGACTTGGCACGTTTTCTCGGGAAACTTGGAGTTGCCCAAAGGGGAGCAAGCCCGGGTGTTGAGGGGGAAAGGGGGGTTTGCTCGGAGTCAATGGGGGGGAAAGGGTTTGTTTTTTTGGGTACTGGGTCTTCCCGGATGCTGGTGTGCCCGGGGTCCCTCTCTACTGTGACAGGTTCTTGCGGAGCTCGAGATCCAAAAAACAAGCGATTTTAATTTTTCATGGGATCACGGAATGCTCCATGCAGTGAAGGGAATGGGGGCCTATCTCGTTTGGGGGGGGGAAGTCTCAGTTTTCTTATTCCGGGCCCTGGGTTATTCCAGTTAGGGGATGGCCCTTAAACCCCTGTTTTGCTCGAATCGGACCCCTGTCAAAGTTAGGGGACACCTCAGAATTTCTTAAAAAGTTGGAAAAGGCAAAAAGGGGACCCTTCTGGAGGTAGGCGGAAAGCCCCAGGGGGCCCCCTTTTCCAAGCCAAAAGGGGAAAACTTTGGGATTTGCAAGTTAGGGGAGTCGCATCCCCCTTGAAGCAGTGACCTGCGTCCCGATTTTCAGGGGCATGTGAGGCTTCCCGTGAAAGGTTTGGGGGTTAGTTTTTCTATCGGGATCCCAGGGATTCAGCACCCCCTCCCCTTGTGAGATAAAAGGTGACCGATCAGCCACTAAAGGGACCCCCCTCCTTTCAGTCGGGGCTTCTCTTGTTATAACAATGGGGCAAAAATCGGGGTCTCCCACATACCTATTTGAGAGAACTCCTCTTGGGGGGTTTTTGGGAAATTTTGGCATATTTAAGTTAACAGAACCCCTTTTCCTCAGGCAATTTGGGGTCCCGGGGATTCCAATTTGCCTCCTGAATTTGGTTTCCTCTAGATTTGGGACGTTTTTCTGGAACTTGGGTTCCCAAAGAAGTCAAGCCCTGGGGGGGAGATTGCCTGGAGTCAATGCAGGAAATGGGGGCCTCTCTCGAGTTTTTTGGTACTTGGGTTCCTTCCCGTTTCTTTGTGCCCTCAGGCCCCTTTTCTACTGTACAGTGTTCTGTGATTGTCTCAGATCATAAAAAAGTCGGGCTCCTTTTGTTTCATGGGACCCGGAATTTGCTCGGAAAGCTTTTGGGAACGCTCATCTCGCTTGGGGGGGAAGTCTCAGGGTTTTTTTTCTCAGTTCCCGGGGATGGTTTATTCCGAGTTACGTGGGATGGCCCTTCAACCTTTTTTGTTAACGATGGGGCCCTGTCTTTTGGGGAACCCGGGAAATTCTTGAGGCATCCCAAAGGGCATTTTCTAAAAGGGGGCGGAACCAAGGGCCCCTTTCCAATCCCCAGAAAACTGGAAATTCCTGCAATTTACTAGGGAGTCGGGCCCGTCCTTTGAAGCTGACTCTCCCTCCTCTCAAAGTTCAAGGCATGTGAGCATTCCTTTGAAAGGATGGGGGAATTTGGGTTTTTAGGGACTCCACGGGGATTCAACATCCCTTTCCCTTTGGAGAAAAGGGTGAGCCTTATCAACCCACGCAGAATCCCAGCCTCCTTCCATCAGGGTTCTCGTGATATAAAATTGGGCAGAAACCAGGGTCCCCCTCATTCCTTTTCTGAGAAACTTCCCTTGGGGGTTTTGGGGAAAAGTTGGCATACCTTACTAACCAAAAACAGCCTTTTCTCGAGGAATTTGGGGTACAAGGGGCATTCCTCATTTTCTCTTGAACTTGTTTTCCCTAGACTTCACGTTTTCTCGGGAACGTCTGGGTTGCCTAAAGATAGTCAAGCCACTTTGGGGGAAAAAGGGGGGGCTCTGAGTCAAGCGGGGAAAATCGGCCCCCTTTAGGGTTTGGGTACGGGGGTCCTTCCGATCGATTTGCCCCTCAGCCCCCCTACTTGTGACAGTGTCTTTAATGTCCTGGGAACATCAAGAAAGTCGGGCTCCTGAAAAGTTTCAGGATCGGTTTCTCCAAGCAGTCGGGGGAAGGGCCTCATCTCGTTTGGGAGGGAATTTTCAGGGGTTTTTTTCTCTGTTGCTGGGGGAAGGGGGTAAATTCTCGAGTTACCGGGGGGGGCCCCTTCAACACTTTGTTAGGGACTCAGGACCCCGTGGGGTAGGGGGAAAACCCCGGGAATCTTTTCGAGCTTCAGGGAAAAAGGGAGTTTCGAGTGGGAAGGCGGGAACCAGGGCCCTTTTAAATACCCCACGGGGTCTGGATTCCGTCAATTTCAAAGATCGGGCCCTCGCACTTTTTGAAGCAGTGAGCTTCCTGTTCTGAGTGTCAGGGCTGTGGGGGCATTCGTGAAAGGATCGGGGAACAGGGCTTTTTAGGGACCCACGGGGGATTCAGACATCCCTTCCCCTTTGGGGAGATAAAAGGTAAGCCTGCAATCAACGGGGCAAGAAATCGGCCCCCTTTTTGAGTAGGGTTTCGGTAATGCATTGGGCCGCAAATCAGGGTCCCCCCCCTCTTTCCAATGCTGAGAGAACCTCCTCTTGAGGGTTTGTGGAAATTGGCATACTCTATTTTAACCGGGGAAAACAGCTCTATTTCGAGGAATTTTGGGGGAAAACCGGAAAAACCTCGATTTGCTCTGCTGAATTTGGGTATTCCTTTTGACTTGGCAGTTTTTCTGGGGGAACGCGGGAGTTGCCTAAAGATATCAAGCCAGGGTCGCTATAAAGGGGGAACGGGGGAGGGCCTGGAGTCAAGCGGGGGAATGGGGCCTCATCTCTAGGGGGTTTTGGGTTCTGGGTCCTTCGCGATGCGATGTACACGGACCCCCTGGGGTACTTGTGACGTCATTTTGCGTTTGTCTCGGGATACTAAAGAAGTCGGGCTCCTGACATTTCAGGTTATCAAATTTCTCTGCAAGCAGGGGGCGGGGGAAAAGGGGCCTCATCTCGCTTGGGGGGGGAATTTCATGGTTTTTCCTCGTGTTGCGCGGGACCAGGGTTAATTCTCGAGTTAGGGCGGGGTGGCCCTTCAACACAGGTTTTTTTTCGGGGGACGCAGGACTCCAGTCGAGATGGGGGGACACCTCGGAATCTCTTGATCTTGGCAGGGAAAAAGCCTTTGAGGGGGGCGGGAACACGGGGACCCTTTCAAATAGCCACAAGTTTGGGGATTTCAGCAAGTAAAAGAGATCACCCTCTCACCTTTTGAACGTGAGCATCGTGCCTCTGGAGATGTCCGGGCTGTGAGGCTTTTCGTCGAAAGATTCGGGAACCCGGGCTTTCTCTAGGGATTCCACGGGGGATTCAGACCCCCTTTCACCTTGTGAGATAAAAGGTAACCCTGTTTTCAACCAGTGAAAGGAAACTCGGCCCCCTTTTGATCAGGGCTTCTGGGTATATCCCACTTGAAGAAAACCGGGGGTCCTCACTATACCTAATGGAAAAAGCCTCCTTTTGAGGGCTTGGGGAAAGTTGGCATACGTCTGAGTTTTAAACCGGGAATCAGTTTATCTCGAGGCAATTGGGGGTACAGGGAGATTCCTCAGGCTCTGCTGAATTGGTTTTTCCCTTAACTTTACACTTGTTCTAGGGCAACCGGGAGTTCCCTAAAGAAAGCAACCCCGGGTCGTGTTTAGGGGAAAGGGGGGATGGTCTGGGTAAATGCAGGGGAAGGGGCTTCATCTCGAATTGTTTTGGGGTACATGGGGCCCCTTTTCCCCAAGCGTTTTTACCCCCTCGGGGTCCTCTCTACTTGTGAAAGTTTTGGGGATTGCTCGAACCCAAAAAGCATCGGGGTTCCTGTCATGTTCATGGGGCCAGGAATGGCTCGCATGCAGGCGGGGGAAGGGGCCTCATCTCGTTTGGGAGGGAATCTCGGGTTTTTTTCCGAATTGAGGGGGTACCCCTGGGTATTTCTCGAGTTACGGCGGGGATGGACTAACACTCGAGTTTTTCAGCGACGGCGGGTTTCCTGTTATTATGAGGGAAACCTCAAATCTCTTCGGGGTTTGGGGCAGGAAAGGGGAGGTTTTTTGAGGTGAGGTTTGGAGCCCCCGGGCCCATTGCAGTAGCCACAGGGATATGGGATCCTTCAATGTTCAAGGGGAGTCGGCATCGTATTTTTTGAAGCATGAGTTTGTGTGCCTTTCGAGTTCTAAAGGGGCTTGTGGGGGCATTCTGTCAAAGGAATCGGGGCCTAGACTTCATCTGGGGCTGCACAGGGGAAATCAGACTTCCATCCCCTTGTGAGATAAAAGATCACCTGATTCAAACTGCCAGGAACCTGGCCCCCTTTGAGTCAGGGCTTCTCGTTATACCCACTTTGAGGCAGCAAACTAGGGCCCCCCCTCATACTTTGCTGAGAGAAGCCTCCCTTGGGTGCTTGTGGAAAGTTGGGCATACGTTTTGAGTCTAAGCCGGGAATCGCTCTCATCTCGGGGCAATTTGGGTACATGATTTTCCCGGTTGCTTGGAATTTGGTACCCTCAGATTTGGGCACGTTGTTCTCGGGACCCTCTGAGGTTCCAAAAGGAAGTCAACCCACAGGTCTTTTTGAGGGGAAGGGGGAGGGCCGGGAGTCAATGCATGGGAATCGGGGTCACTCGGTTGTTTTTGGGTACAGGGGCCTCCTTTGCGATGCTGGTTGACCCCCGTATCCCTCTCTACTTGTGACAGTGTTCTTGGGGATTGACTCGAGATCCACAAGCAAGTCGAGTTTCGACATATGTCAGGGGGATCACGGAATTGCTTGCTGCAGTGCAGGGAATCGGCCTCATCTTTTTTAAAGGGGGGAACTCATGTTTTTCTCGAGTTCCCGGGGCCCGGGGGAACTTCTCGATTAGGCAGGAATTCCCTTTCAAAAATTTGTTTTTTGCCCCTGCGACGTCGGGACCCTGTGAGTACGGTGACTCCTAGGAATCTCTTGAGTTTGGCAGGGCAAAGGGATGTTCTCGAGGTGGGGCCGGGAACCCGGGGGCCCTTTCCCAAAACCACAGGGCCCTTGGATTCCTGTCAAGTTAAAGGGGGTCACATATTTCCCTTTTAAAAGCAGGGGCTCTGCGTGCCTCCCCAATGTCGAGTCATGTGAGGCTTTCCCCCGTCAAAATGAGTCGGTAAAAAAAGGCTTTCTCTAGGATTCCACAGGGATTCAACTCCCTGCACTTTGAGATAAAAGGTGCCTGTTTTTCGCCACGAAAGGAAACCCGGCCCCCTTTCGGCGGGGTTCTCAGTGTATATAACTTTTTAGCAACAAATTCAGGGTCCCTCCCCTCATACCTATTGGTGAGAGAAGATCCTTTTGGGGGGCTTGTGGAAATTTGGCATACGTTTTGAGTCTAACCCGGGAATCCCTCTCTTCGAGGAAATTTTGTCGTTCACGGAACATTCCTCGAGTTGCCCTGCTAAAATTCGTATTCCTCTAGACTGGATGTTGTTTTTTGGGAAACTTTGGAGTTGCCAAAAAGGGATCAAGCCACGGCTTTTTTTTGATGGGAACAGGGGTTTGTTTGGGGAGTCAATGCCGGGAATGGGGCCTAACTCGGGTTTTTTTGGGGTTTTGGGCCCTTTTTTGCGTGCTTTTGGCCCTCAGGGTCCCTCTCTATTTGTACAGTTTTTTCCTTGGGGGGACTGTCTCGAATCCATCAAGCAAGCAGGCCCCTTTATAATTTCATGGTGACCCGGGTATTGCTGGGATCAGTGCAGGGATTCGGGCCCTCATTCGGTGGGGGGGAAATCCATGGTTTTTCTCGATTGCACGGGACCCGGGGGTGCATTCCGAGTTACGAGGGGGATGGCCCTTAAACATCGTCTTTGTTCATCAAAGTCGGGACCCCTGTCAATTTATGCGGACACCTCAGTTTTTCTTCGGTTTTTGGACCCAAAAGGGGACACTTGGATGGAGGCGGGGGACCAGGGCCACTTTCCGTACCAACGGAAATGGGATTCCTGAAAAGTTCATGAGGATCAGGCACCGCCCCCTTGGCAGTGGCTCGCGTCCCCTGAGTTGTCAAACATGGAGGCTTCTGTCAAAAGGGAGCGGGGCATAGATCTTTTCTATGGAACCCCACAGGGATTCAGACACCCTCACCTTGTAGAAGAAAGATGCCCCTGTAATCGAGCCACTGAAAGGGAAACCCCTTTCCTTTCAAGTCGGGCTTCTTTGTATTAACCCTATGAGGCAAGAAACTCGGGGTCCCCCCTCATCCCTTTTTGTGAAGAAGTCTCCTTTTAAAGGGCTTGTGGAAGGTTGGCATAGTTTTTAATTAAAAACCATTGAATCAGCTCTCATTCGGGCATTTGGGGGTACAAGGAGCTTTTCCTCGAGTTGTTCCCCTAACTTGGTGTTCCTCTTTGGCACTTGTTCTGGGGGAACGTCTGGAGTTCCCTAAAATAGTAAGCATGGGTACGATGATTGCTTGGAGTAAATGCGGGGAAAAGGGGGCCTAATCTGGGTTAATTTGGGTACGCGGGTTCTTCCGATTCGTTTTTACCTCGGTTCCTTTCTACATGTGACAGTGTTTTGTTGTTTGTCTCTAGATACACAAGAATGGGGCTCCTGACAGTTTCGGGGGTTTTCGAATTGCTCTAAAGCAGTTCGGGGGAACAGGTCCCTCGTTTGAAGGGGGAAGTCTCAGGGTTTTTCTCGGTTGCAGTGGGATGGGGTTTTAAAATCTCGAGTTACGGGGGGTGGCCCTTCACACTCTTGTTAGTTCAGCGACGTCGGACTCTGCCCGATTTAGAGGATACCACGGAATTTCCTTCAGGATTTCGGGGAAAAGGGATCTTCTCAAAGTGAGGCGGGGACCAGGGGCCCTTTTCCATAGCCACAGAGATACTGGATTCCTGTCAATATTCGTAGGAGCCCCCTGTCCCCTTTTTGAAACAGTAGCCTCGGCCTTCGGGGGGGGTAAAGGGGCATGTGAGGTTTCCCGTCGAAGGATTCGGGGGAATAGATTTCTTGGGAACTCCAAGCGTTTCGCTCCCCCCCTTTGGGGAGAAGAAGATACCTGTAATCAAGCCACTGCAAGGAATCCCAGCCTATTTTAAAGCGGGGGCTTTTGTGATATAACATATGAGGCAAAAACTCAGGGTCTCCCCCTCATCCCTATCGTGAAAGAAGCCTCCTCTAGGGGCCTGGGGAAGGTTGGCATACGTCTTTTACGTCTAAACCGTTGAATCAGCTCTCATCTCGGGGGAAATTTGGGGACAAGGAGATTGTCAATTTGCCCTCCTAAGGTGTTCCTCTAGAGGGCCTTTTGTTTTTGGGAATGTTGGATTTTTCCCTAAAGATAGACAAGCCAGGGGGTGCGTATATTGTTTGGGAGCAATGCAGGAAACGGGCCAAATCTCGAGTTTTTTGGGGGTATTTTGGGTTTCCCTTACGATTCAGTGTGACCCATTCCTTCCACATGTGACAGTGTTCTTGTTGATTGCCTGTACATCAACGGGGGGTCGGGGGTTCCCTGACATTTTCAGGGGGATCTGGGAATTGCCTGCAAGCGTTCGGGGGAAAGGTCTCATCTCCTTGGGAGGGGAAGTCCATGGTTTTTTTCGAGTTGCAGTGGGGATGAGGTTATAACTGAGTTACCGTGGGGATCCCCCTCAACACCTTGTTGTTCAGCGATCGGGCCCCCTGTCGGTTCGGGGGATCCCAAGAATCCTTCGGGCATTTCAGGGAAAAAGGGGATGCTTCTCGAATGAACGGGAACTCACCCCCTTTTCCCATACCCCACAGAAAATTACGCTTTCTGTCAACTTTCCTAGGAGTCAGGCCTCCATTTTGAAACTGAGCTCTGCGTGCCTCTCGGGGTGCAGAGGCATGGGGGCTTTCCCGGGAAAAGGGAGTGGGGATTTGGGGCTTTGTCTGGGGATCCACGGGGATTCAACTCCTTCCCTTGGGGAATGAAAGGTGACCTGTATAAACCCACTGCAAGGAAACCCCACCTCCTCCAGTCGGGTTTCCCAGTGTATAGCAAATTTGGCAGCAAACTCAGGGTCCCTCCTCTTCCCATTGCTGAGAGGCCTCTGTTGAGGGGCTTGGGGAAAATTGGCAACTTTTTGAATTAAACCCAGGAAACAGCTCTATTCTCGAGGCAATTTCGGTAAAGGGGCATTCCTGAGTTTATGCTAAACTGGTATTCCTCTAGACGGGCAGTTGTTCTCGGGAACGTTTTTTTTTCCCTAAAGATAGCCCAGCCACGGCCCCGGTAAAAAGGGAAAGGGGAGTTTGGAGTCAATGCAGGAAAGGGGGCCCATCTCGAGTGGTTTGGGGTACGGGGGGCCCCCCCGCCCGATGTTAGTAACCTCGATCCCCGTCTTGTGACGTGATCTTTAGTTGTTTAGATCTAAAGAAAGTCGGGCTCCTGACATGTTTATGGTTATCAAGGAATTACTCTGCAAGCAGTGCGGGGGAATCGGGCCTACTCGTTGGAGGGGAAGTTTCATGGTTTTTTGATTGGGCGGGGGCCAGGGTTTTTCCCTCGAGTTAGGGGGGAGGCCCCTTCAACACTGGTATTTGTTCACGAGTAGGACTCCAGCGAGTCGGGGAACACCTAGGAATCCTTGAGTTTTGGGGAGGCACAAGCGACCTTCTCGGGGTGAGGTGGGAGACACAGGGACCCCTTTAAAATACCACAGGGACCGGAATTTCGTAAATTTCAAGGGGAGTCAGGCATTGTCACCTTTTAAAGCAGTGAGCTATGCGTGCCCGGGAGATGTCACGGGCATGTGAGCTTTGTCAAAGGATTGGGGGCCCAGGCTTTCTCTTGGATTCCACGGGATTCTGACACCCTTCCTTTGTGAGATGAAAGGAAAAAAGCCGCTTCAACCAGTGCAAGGAAACTCCCACCTTTTCAGTCAGGGCTTTCGGTGTATAGCAATTTGAGGCCGCAACTCGGGTCCCTCTTCATACTATTGCTGAGAGAAGCCCCCCTTTGGGGGGCTTGGGGAAAAGGTGCATACGTCTTGAGTCTTAAACCCTGGGAACATTTTCCATCTCGGGGCAATTGGGGGTAACTGAGCATTCCTCTGTTGCTCTGCGAACTTTTTTACTTGATTTTTAACGTTGTTCTCGGGGCAATCTGGATTTGCCAAAGAAAGTCAAGCCACGGTCGGTTTAATCGGAACGGGGGATGGCTCTGGAATAAATGCGGGGAAAAGGGGCCTCATCTTGAATTGTGTTGGGTACATGGGGCTCCTTTCCCATGCTGGTGTGACTCAGGGCCCCTCTCTAACTGTGACAGAGTTCTTGCGTTTTTCCTCAGACCCAAAATCAAGTGGAGGCTCCTGTCATTTTTTTCAGGGGGGCCACAATTGCCGCTGCAGTGCAGGGGAATCGGGGCCTAACTGCTTGGAGGGGAAGTCTCATGGTTTTTTTCCAAATTGCGGTGGTGCCCGGGGGTATATTCTCAGTTGGGGGATGGCCTTCAACATCGAGTTTGTTTAGCGACGGCAGGATTCCTGCAGTTATGGGACCCCTCGGGAACCCTTTTTCGACCCTTGGGCAGGGAAAAAGGGACGCTTCTGAGGTGGGGTGGAGACCCATCAGATTAAAACCGTACCACAGGATACGGGGATTCCTTCTTGTTAAGAGTCAGGCATTTCACCTTTTGAAGCATAGCTCTGCGTCCCTTTCGAGTTTCGAGGCATGTGGGGGCTTTCTTGAAAGGAGTGGGGGCCCTGGGGCTTCCTCTAGGGACTCACGGGGGAAATCAACATTCCTTCAACTTGTGAGATGAAAGATCAGCCTTATTCAGCCTTTAAGGACACCCGCTCCTTTCGAGAGGGCTTCTGGGTGTGAATCCCACTTAGCAAAAAACCGGGTCCCTCCCTCATACCTATTTGCTGAGAGAAGCCTCCTCTTTGGGTGCTTGTGGAAAGTTGGCTACCTTAGTCAAAGCCGGGGAATCAGCCCCATCTGAGGCAATTTGGGTACAGGGCATTCCTCGAGAGCTTTTTTAAATTTGGTTTTCCCTCGAGAGGGGCACTTTGTTCTCGGGGCACCTGGAATTGCTTAAAGGGGAAGTAAACCCACAGGTCGTTTTTGATGGGGAAGGGGGGAGGGCCCGGGACTAATCCATGGGAATCGGGGCTCTCTCATTTGTTTTTGGGTACATGGCGCCCCTTTCGGATGTGGTTTGACCTCGTCCCCTCTTACTTCGACATGTTCTTGCGTTGACTCGAGATCCATCAAGCAAGTCGATTTTTTTTGACATGTTAGGGGGGAATCAGGGAAAATTGCCTCATGCAGTCGGGGGAATCGGCCTCATCTCGTTTGAAAGGGGGAAGCTCATGTTTTTTCGGTTCGGGCGGGGACCGGGGATACTTTCTCGAGTTGGGGGAGGAAGGCCCATCAACACTCGTGTTTGTCCTTCGACGTCAGCTCATGTCGAGTTAGTGGACCCCTTTCGGAATCTCTTCGAGTCTTGGGGGACAAATGGATGTTCTGGGGTAATGCTCGAGACCCGGGGGCCCTTTCCAAAAAGCCACGGAACCGGGGATTCCTGTCAATGTTCAAGAGGAGCACGCATATTTACCTTTTGAACATGACTCTGCGGCCTCTCCAGATGTCAAGTCATGGGAGGCTCCGAGAAATGAGTCGGGAACCTAGGCTTTCTCTAGGGTTCCACAGGGGATTCAGACACCGCACGTGTGAATAAAGGTGAGCCTGTTTCGCACTCGGGAAACCCCGCCTCCTTTCGAGTCGGGGCTTCTGGGTGATATAAAATTGAGGCAACAAATTTCGGGGCCCCCCCTCTAATATTGCTGAGAGAAGCCCCCCCTTTTTGGGCTTTGGGGAAATTTGGAATACGTCTTGGTCTAACCCAGGGAATCACCTCTCATTCGAGGAAATTGGGGTTTCCCCAACGGAGCTTTCCCGGGGTTTCCCCTGCTGAATTTCCCGTATTTCCTTTTTTTAAAAAAGCCCCCTTGGCCGTTTTCTGGGGAAAAAACTTTATAAAAGTTGCCTAAAGGGAGTCAACCCCACTGGTGTTTTTTGATGGGGAACAGGGGTTGTCGGGGGGGTTAAAATGCGGGGAATGGGGGCCTAAATCTCAAAGTTTTTTTGGGGATTACATGGTTTCCCCTTTCTGATGCTGGTTGACTTCAGGGCCCCTTTTTTAATTGTAAACGTGTTCTTGGGTTTCGAAAAACCATAAAGCAAGTCGGGCCCCTTATAAGTTTATGGTGACCACGGTTTTGTCGGCTGCAGTGCAGGGGAAGGGGCCCTCATCTCGGTGGAGGGGGCCCGGGGCCCATTTTCCCTTTAAAATTTGGTTTTTCCCTCGGTTCCCCCCCGGGGCCCCCCTGGGGTGTATTCACGAGAAAACGAGGGGTATGGCCCTTCAAAAATCGTTTTGTTCATAAAAAGTCTGGATTTCCTGTAAAAGTTATGTGGGACCCCTAAGGAAACTCTTCGAGGTTTTGGCAGTCCAAAAGGGACACTTCTGGAGGTGGGGGGGGGAGCCGGGGCCCCCTTTTCCCATTTGCCACAGGGTATGGGATTCTGACAATGTTCATGGGGGGGAAGGCCCTTTCCCCTCTGGAAGCAGTGAGCCTGGCCCATCTCGATTTGGGCCGGGAGGCAGGTGAGGTTTTCCGTCAAAAAGGGGTCGGGACATGATTTTTCTATGGGGACTCGCCCAGGGAATCGCTTCCCCCCCCCTTTGTGAGTTTGAAGATGGGCCTGAATAAAAGCCACTGCAAGGAACCCCCAGCCTCCTTTCAAATTTAGGTTCTCGGGTGTTATAAAATATGAGGCAAAAAACCAGGGGTTCTCCCTCATCCCTTTTTCGTGAGAAAAAGCCTCCTTTTGGGGGCTTGTTAAAGGGTTTGGGCATAGCTTAAGTAAAAAACCCCATTGAATCAGCTCTCATCTCGAGGCAATTTGGGGTAAAAGGAGAAATTCCCTCGATTTCCCTCTCTTGAAAATTGGTTTTCCTCGATTTGGGGCGTTGTTGGGGGAAGTTTGGAGTTCCCTTTAAAGAAAAGTAAACCCACTGGGTGCGTATGATTGCCCCGGGAGAAAATTCCCGGGGGAAATCGGGCCTCCATCTCGAGTTGTTTTGGGGTTACTTGGGGGTTCCTTCACGATTCTTTTGTGCCCTTTAAAGGTTTCCCTTCTTACATGTGACACTGTTCTTGTAGATTGTCCTAGATAATCAAGAAAAGTCGAGGCTCCTGAATGTTTCAGGGGGAAATCTTGGAATTGCTCTTCAAAGCAGTTCAGGGAAAAAAGGTCTCATCTCGCTTGGAGGGGGAAAGTCTCTTTTTTTTTTCTCGAGTTGCTGTGGGGATGAGGGTAAAATCTGATTTAAACCTTGGGTGATGGCCTTCAACACCCCTTGGGTTTGTTCAGCGACGTCAGGATTCGTCGGGGTTACGGGGGATCCACGGGAATCTCTTCGGGGGCATTTCAGGGCAAAGGGGATGTTCCGGAATTGAGGGGGGGGATCAGGGGCCCTTTTTCCCCAAGTAGCCCAAAAGATACTGGCTTTCCCTGTCAATATTCTTTTGGAGTCAGGCCTCTCACCTTTAAAAACAGTGAGCTTGCGTCCCTCTTAAAGGTTGCCCGGGATGTGAGGCTTCCTTTCCAAAAGGGAAAAAGTCGGGGACTTAGGGCTTCTCTGGGACTCCACGGGTTTCAGACATCTTTTCCCCTTTTTTGAGATAAAAGGGTAGTGTTTTTTAAACCCACAAAAAGGGAAAAACCCCCCCTCTTTCCGGGTTTCAGGGCTTTCAGTGTATATGAAATTTTTGGCACCCAAAATCAGGGTTCCCTTCATTCCTATTGTGAGAGAACCCTCCTGTTGAGGGGTTGGAAAAATTTTGGCATACTTTTTGAATCAAAGCCGGGGGAATCAGCCTTTTCCCGGGGAAAATTTCGGGTATACGAAGCATTCCTCGAGTTGCTCTGCTGAACTTGGTTTTCCCTCTAAAATTTGGGTACTTTTTGTTTCGGGGAACGTCGGGATTTGGGCAAAGATGGGTAAAACCCAAGGCGCATATAAAGGGGGGGAAACCGGGGAAAGGGCTTCGGGAAAAGTCAATGCAGGGGAAATTTGGGGCCCCCATTCTAGTTGGTTTGGGGTTTAACATGGGGCCCCTTTTCGCGATCCCGATGGCCCTGGGGAGTCCCTCGTTTCCCTGTGACAGTGATTTTTGCAGTTTGGGTCTCTAGATACATAAAAGCAAGTCGGGGCTCCTGACTGTTTCATGGTTATCAAGGTTTTAAATCTGCAAGCAGTGCAGGGGAACGGGCTCTTTCTCGTTGGGGGGGGAATTGTTTCATGGTTTTTCTCAATTTGCGGCAGGGACCAGGGTTATATTTCAAAGTTACGGCGGGGAGGGCCCCTTCCCAAAAAAATGGTATTTGTTCAGCAAAGTTGGACTTCAGTCGGGGTTTTGGGGGGGCCCACCACAGGAATCTCTTCGATTTCTTGGAGGGCAAAAGGGACGCTTCTTGGGTGAGGGGGGGACACAGGGCCCCTTTTCCCAAATGGGTAACAGGGGGACTGGGATTTCGTAAATGTTCAAGAGGAATAGGCATCGTCCCCTTTTTGGAACCCAGTAAAGGCTTTGCGTGCCTTGGAGATGTCACGGGAAATGGGGAGGCATTTTTTCCAAGGGAATCGGGGAACTGGGCTTTTTTCTATGGATTCCCCCAGGGGATTCAGACATCATTTTCCTTGTGAGGGGGAAAAAGTAAGCCTGTATTAAAACCCCATTTGCAAGGAAACTCGGCCCCCCTTTTGGAGCCCAGGGCTTCTCGGTGTA
The DNA here is from genome assembly GCA_020976825.1 of Odocoileus hemionus. Taxonomy (NCBI): domain Eukaryota; kingdom Metazoa; phylum Chordata; class Mammalia; order Artiodactyla; family Cervidae; genus Odocoileus; species Odocoileus hemionus. The sequence goes on along the minus strand of JAJLRB010005366.1, from coordinate 9,638 downwards.
TATGCCACTTGAGGCCGAAAAACTCAGGGCCCCTCACTCATCCCTATTGTGAGAAAAAGCCTGCTTTTGGGGGCTTGGGGAAAAAGCTGGCATCCCTTTTTTGGGTCTTAAAAAAGGGAAATTTCAGTTTCTCATCTGAGGCTTTTTGGGGGGTTACACGGAGCTTTCCCGATTTGGCTCTGCAAAACCTTGGGGTATTACTCTAAATTTACGGGTTTGGGTTTCAGGGCCCTTGGATTTCCCCGAAAAAAATTTTCAACCCCAATTTGGTCTTTGTTTGATGGGAAGGGGGGGTTGGCTCTAAAAATCAATGAAAGGGAATGGGGCCTCATCTCAAATTTTTGATGGGGGGTTTCAGGGGCCCCTTCCCCTTTTGGTGGACCTCAGGGCCCCTCCTTTAACTTTTTTCAAGGGATTCTTGGGGATTTCTCGAGTTTTCACCCAGCAAGTTGAGGTTTCCTGTCATGTTTCAGGGGTATCAGGGAAATTTGGGCTCGCATGCAGTGCGGGGAATCGGGGCCTCATCTCGTTGGGGGGAAGGGTCTATGGTTTTTCTCAAATTTGCGGGGGTTGTCCGGGGGGATATTCTCAGTTACGGCGAAGTTTGGCCCTTAAACACTCGAGTTTTTTCGGGAAAAGGCGGGGATTCCTGTCGAGTTTGGGGGAAACAACTAAGGAATCTTTCGAGGTTTGGCGGGGAAAAAGGGCCCCCTTTCTTGAGGGTGAGGCTGGAAAACCCAGGGTCCATTGCGTAGCCACAGGGATAGGGGTTTTCCCTGTAAAATTTTTCAAGAGGAGTCAGGAAATGTCACCTTTTGAAGCGGGGTGAGCTCTGGTCCCCTTTTCGAGTTGTCAGAGGATGTGGGGGAAATTCTGTCAAAAGGATTCGGGGACCTGGGGCTTCCTCTAGGGACCCCCACGGGGGAATCAGACAAACCCTTTTCACATTGTGAGAAAAAATCGGGCCGGTTTATTCGCCGTCCCAAGGAAAACTCGGCCTCCTTTCGGGTCAGGGCTTCTCGGTGAAAAATCCACTTGAGGCGAAAAATCAGGGTCCCTCCCTCAAAAAACTATTGCTGAGAGATCCCTCTTGTTGGGGGTCTTGTGGAAATTTTGGCTTACGTTTGGGTCTAAGCCGGGGGAATCAGCTTCATCTCGATGCAATTTGGGGGTACACGGAGAAATTCCCTGGTTTGCTCTGCTAATTGGTTTTCCCTCTATACTTGGACGTTGCCCCGGGGGGGCCCCTCTGGGATTTTTGCCAAAAGAAAGTCAAAGCCCGGGTCGTGTTTAAGGGGGGGAACGGGGATGGCTCTGGAGTAAATGCATAAAGGAATCGGGTTTCATCTCGCGTTGTTTTTTGGGTCCCTTTTGGGCGCTCCTTCGCGTTGCTGGTTTAACTCAGTGTCCCTTCTACTTCGACAGTGTTCTTGGGTTGATCGGGGATCCAAAAGAAGTCGAGTTTTCAGAAATGTGTCATGGGGGTCAGGAATTGCTCTGCAGGCAGTGCGGGGAATGGGGGCCTCATCTCGTTTAAAGGGGGGAAAGTCTCTGGTTTTTCTCGGTTCCGGGGGGGGACCGGGGATATATTCCCTTTTTTACGGCGGGGGAAGGCCATAAAACACTCGTGTTTGTCCTGTGACGTCGGGGGGAACTCCTGTCGATTTTAAGGGGACAAAAGGAAATTTTCTTCGAGGTTTGGGTGGGCAAATGGGATGCTTCTCGGGGTTTGAGGGCTCGGGCCCGGGGGCCCCTTTGAAAGCCACGGGGAACCGGGTTTTTTTTTTCCTGTCAATCTTAAAGGGAGGGGTCACGATATTTATTTTTTAAAGGCAGTGAGGTTTTGGTGCCTCCCCGTGTCAGAGTCATGTGAGGCTTTTCCAAAAAAATGGGGGGTTTTGGGGAAAAATAGGGTTTCTCTACGGTTTCCCACAGGGGTTTTCAGATTTTCCCTGACTTTTTGAGTAAAAGGTGGCTGTATTAAACCCACGAAAGGGGAAAGGGGGCCCCCTTTCGAGTCGGGTTCTCGGTGTATAAAAAAATTAAAGGCCAAAAAATTTTTCAGGGCCCCTTCCTCATACCTATTGGTGAGAGAAGCTCTTTAAAGGGGGCTTGGGGAAATTTTTTGGCATACGTTTTTGAGTCTAACCGGGGTTGGGGTAAACCTTTTCATCTCGAGGAAATTTAGGGTTCCGGAGCACCCCCCCCTTCGGGTTCCCTCCCGAACTTCGTTTTTTCCTCTAAAATTGGGCACGTTGTTTCCGGGAAAATTTTTGGGAGTTCCCTTTAAAGGGAGTCAACCCCATGGTCGTTTTTGGAGGGGAAAACAGGGGATTTTTGGAGTCAATTTGCGGGGGAATCGGGGCCTCATCTCGAGTTTATTTGGGTTTTTCATGGCACCCTTCGTGTTGCTGGGGGAAACCTCAGAGTCCCTCTCTACTTGTGACAGGGGTTTTGGGACTGTTCGAGATCCATAAAGCAAGCCCGGGGGCCCTTATAATTTTTCTTGGGACCCGGGTTTTGCTCGGCATGCAGGGGGGGTTTTTGGGCCTAAATCTCCCGGGGAAAGGGGAAGTCTCATTTTTTTCTGAGTTGCGAGGGGAAACCCTTTGGGGTGTTTTCACGAGAAAACGATGGGATGGCCCTTTCAACACTCGTCTTTGTTCTTGAATTTGGGATCCTGTCAAGTTATGGGGACACCTCAGGAAACTTTTTTGAGGTTTGGCAGCCCAAAAAGCGAAAATTTGGAGGTGAGGCGGGGAAAATTGGGCCCCCCTTTTCCCATTTCCCACGGGGGATACGGGGATTATGACAATGTTCATGGGAGTGGGGCACCGTCACCTTTAAAAGGGCGTGGGCTCCCCCGTCCCTCTCGAGTTTTTCGAGGCATGTGGGATTCCGTCGAAAGGGGGTGGGGGACATAGATTTTTTCCAAATGGGGGACCCCACAGGGGATTCAGACATCCCCCCCTTTGTGAGATAAAAGATGACCCTGAAATTTCAAGCCACGCAAGGAATCCCACCCTCCTTTAAATTTCAGAGTTTCTCTGTGTATATAACTTATGAGGCAAGAAACTCAGGGTCTTCCCCCATCCCTTTTCGGTAAAAAAAAAAAACCCCTCCCCCTTGAGGGGTTGGGGAAAGGGTTTGGCAACGCTAAGTTAAAAAATTGAATCAGCTTCATCTCGGGGCTTTTTTGGGGTAAAAGGGGCTTTCCCTGGGTTTGGGCTCTCCTAAACTTGGTTTTTCCTTTGACTTGGCCGTTTTTCTGGGGGAAGTTTGAAGTTGCTAAAGTGTAAAAACCACTGGGGGTATGATTGTTGAATTTCCAATGCAGGGAAATGGGCTCTTTCTCGAGTTGTTTTGGGGGTTTTTACTTGGGGATCCTTCACGATTTTTTTGTGCCCTTTCGGGTTTCCCTTCTTTTTAAAATGTGACAGTGTTCTTTTTGATTGTCTCTAGATCCCATAAAGCAAGTCGGGGCCCTCCTGACAGGTTTTCAGGGGGGATCTCGGAATTGCTCTGAAAGATTTCACGGGAAAGGTTCATCTGTTTGGGAGGGGAAGTTCATGGTTTTTCTCGAGTTGCAGTGGGGATGAGGTGTATAATCTCGATTTTACCGTGGGGATGGCCCTTCAGCACTTTGTTTGTTCAGCAAAACGTCGGACCCCTTTCGATTTTCGGGGGATACCAAGGAACTCTTGAGGCTTTTCAGGGCAAATGGGATGCTTCTCGATGGGGAGGCGGGGGATCGTGGCCCTTTCCAGTACCCACAGAGATATGGTTCCTGTAAATTATTCACTGGGAGTCGGGCCCGGTCCCTTTTTTGAAAACAGTGAGTCTGCGTGCCTTTTGAGGGTCAGGGGCATGTGAGGATTCCGTCAAAAGGAAAAGTCGGGGATTAGGGCTTTCTTAGGGACTCCACAGGGGATTCAGACATCTCTTCCCTTGTGAGATGAAAGGTGACCCTGTTTTTAAACCCAAACTCCCAAGGAAACAAGCCCCCTTCCCGAGTCAGGGCTTTCGTGTTAGCAAATTTTGGCAGCAAACTAGGGTTTCCCTCCCTCTTTCCCTATTGTGAGAGAAGCCTCCTGTTGGGGGGGGTTTGGGGAAATTTGTTGGATACGTTTTAAAACAAACCCAGGGAATCGTCTTTTCCCGGGGCCCAATTTCTGGTTTTAACGGAGCTTTCCTGATTTGCTTGCTAAAATTTTTTTCCTCTAGACTTGGCCGTTGTTCTGGGGGAAAACGTTTGGATTTGCCAAAAGATAGTAAAGCACGGGTCGCTTTATGAAGGGGAAAGGGGGTTTGGCCCTCGGAGTAAATTTGCGGGGAATCGGGACCATCTGGATTTGGTTTGGGGTACATGGGGTCCTTCGCGATGCTGATGTGCCCTCGGATTTCCCTCGTCCCTGTGACAGTGATCTTGCGATTGTTTAGATACAACAAGAAAAAGTCGAGGCTCCTGACATTTTTCCCAGGGGTTATAAGGAATTACTCTGCAAGCGGGTGCAGGGGAATGGGGCCTCTTTCGTTTGGGGGGGGAATTTTTCATGGTTTTTTAAATTTTGGGGGCGGGGGCCCGGGTTATATTCTGAGTTAGCGGGGGGATCCCCCTTCAACATGGTATTTGTTCAGCGACGTCGGGGACTTCACTGAGGTACGGGGGACACCTCAAAAAATCTTTTTGAGTCTTGGCAGGGCAAAAGGACGTTCTCGAGGTTTGAGGGGGGGACACAGGGACCCTTTCAAATGCCCAGGGGCCCGGGGATTTCAGTCAATGTTAAAAGGGGAGTCAGGCTTCGTCCCCCTTTTGAACAGTGCGTTTAGCGGGGCCTTGGAGATGTCAGGGAAAGGTGAGGCTTTTTCGTAAAAGGGATTCGGGGCCAGGGTTTTTAAAAGGGTTTTCACGGGGGGATTCGAACCCCCCTTCCCCTTGGGAGATGAAAAAGTAAGCGGTTTAAGGGGGGGGGGGGGCCCCAAGGTGAAAGGAAACTCGGCCTCCTTTTGAGTCGGGCTTCTCGGTGTATTTTTCCACTTGGGGGCCGAAAAAATCAGGGCCCCCTACTAAATTAAACCTTTTTGTGAGAGAAGCCCCCTTCTTGGGGGCTTTTTGGAAAGCTGGCTTGCCTCTTGAGTTTTAAACCAAAGGGAAATCGCTCTCATCTGAGGAAAATTTTTTTTTTTTTTTTTTTTTTTTTTTTTTGGGGGGTCCAACGGGGGGGTTCCCTTTCGAGTTTGGCTTTCTTGGGCCTGGAACCTTTGGTTTTTTCTCTGATTTACAGTTGTTCTGGGGGCAACTTGGGTTCCCGAAAAAAAAGTCAAGCCCGGGTCGGTTTAAAGGGGAAACGGGGGATGGTCTGGAATCAATGCAGGGGTATCGGGCCCTCTCGAATTATGTTGGGTACATGGGGTCTCTTCGCCATCCCGGGTGTGACCTCGGGTTTCCCTCTTTTAACTTTTGACAGAGTTTTTGGGTTTTTCTCGAGACCCTTTCCGAAAGTCAAAGGCCCCCTGTATTTTTCCATGGGTATCCGGTTTTGTCTCATGCATGGGGGGAATGGGGGCCTCATCTGGGCTTGGGGGAAAAAAGTCTCAGGGTTTTTTCTCAAATTTCGGTGGTTTTCCTGGGGTATATTCTCGGGTTAGGGTGGGGGGGGGCCCCTTCAAACTCGATTTTGGGTTCAGTGAGGGCCAGGTTTTCCTGTGAGTTTTGGGGAAAATCGGGAAATCTTTCGAGGTTGGCCGGGGAAAAAGGGAAAGCTTTTGAGGTGAGGCTGGACCCCCAGGACCCCTTTTTTGCGTCCCCAAAGGGGTTTTACGGGGTTTTCCCTGTCAATGTTAAAGAGGAGACAGGCATCGTAAATTTTTTGGGAAAGCAGTGAGCTATCCCGTCCCTTTCGAGTTGTCAGGGCAGGGTGGGGATTCGCCCGAAAGGTTTGGGGGAAACCTTTGGGCTTCCTCTGGGGACCCCAAAGGGGGGAATCAGGCATTCCTTCACATTGTGGATAAAGGGTCAACCTGTATTCAAGCCAGTGAAAGGAAAAACTGGGCCCTCCTTTCGAGTCAGGGCTTTTTTCGGTGTAAATCCCAAATTGAGGCAGCAAATCGGGTTTCCCTCCCTCAAAACATTGCTGAAAGACGCTCCTTTTGGGGTCTTGTGGAAAGTTGGATACGTCTTGGTCTAACCCAAAGGGAATAGCTCATCTCGAGGAAATTTGGGGTCCCACGGAGCTTTTCCTGGGAGTTGTTTCTGCTGAATTTTGGTTTTCCTCTTTACTTGGCACGTTGTTCTCGGGGCCCCTCGGGTTTTTGCCAAAAAGAAATTTCAAGCCAAGGTCGGGTTTGATGGCAAAGGGGGGGATGTCTCTGGAGTCAGTGCAGGGGGTTTCAGGGGTCATCTAAAGTTGTTTTTGGGTACATGGGCCCCTTTTCGGATGCTGGTTTAAACTCAAAAGCCCCTCTCTTCTTCGACAGTGTTCTTGCGGATTGACTCGAGATCCATCAACCCAAGTCGAGTTTTCTGCCCATGTGTCATGGGGATCAGGGGAATTCCCTCTGATGCAGTGCGGGGGAAATTGGGGGCCTCTTTCTCGTTTAAAGGGGGGAAAATTTCTCAGGGTTTTTTTTCTCGAGTTCGGGGGGGGCCGGGGGATCCCATTCTCGAGTTACGGGCGGGGAAAGGCCCTTTTTAAACCTCGTGTTTGTCCTGTGCGTCGGGGACCCCCTTTCAAGTTACGTTGGCCACCTCGGGGAATTTTCTTCGGGGGCTTGGCGGGGGCAAATGGGAATGCTTCTCGGGTGGGGCTGGGAAGACCGGGGCCCCTTTTCCAAAAGCCCAGGGAACCTGGGATTCCTGTAATTGTTAAAGAGGAGTCAGGCATATTTACCTTTTGAAGAAAGTGAGCTCTGTGTGCCTTCCAGATGTCAGAGTCTTTGTGAGGGTTCCTTTGAAATGAGTGGGGAAAAATAGGGCTTTCCTAGGGATTCCACGGGGGATTCAGCCACCCCTTTGCACGTTGTGAGTTTGAAATGTAGCCTGATTTGGGCCCTGAAAGGGAAAAACCCCCCCCTCCTTTCGAGTCAGGGTTTCTCGGTGTGTTGCGATTTTGAGGGCACCACCCCCCTAAAATCCCCCCTAATACCTACCCCCCCTAGCAGAAGCCCCTTTTTGGGTGCTTGTGGAAAATTGGCTACGTTTGATTTCAAAAAAAGGGGAATCGGGCTTTTCATTCGGGGAAATTTTGGGTTTACACGGAGCATTCCTCGAGTTGCTTGCTGAACTTGGATTCCTCTAGGATTTGGGCAGTTGTTCTGGGGGCACCTTGGATTTTGTTTAAAGGAAGTCATCCCCAACGGGTTTCGTGTTTGAGGGGGAAAGGGGGGATGGCTCTGGAGTCAATGATGTAAATCGGATTTTCATCTTGAGTTGTTTTGGGGTACAGGGGCGCTTCTTACGATGTGGTTTTAACCTCAGTTTTCCTCTTTTTCTTTTTGGAACAGTGTTTTTGGGGAAATTGACTCGAGTTTTCAATAAAGTCGAGTTTTTGACATTTTGTCAGGGGGATCAGGGAATTGTCTGCAGGGCAGGCAGGGGAAATGGGCCTCATCTGGGCTTGGGGGGGAAATTCTCATGTTTTTTTCCGAGTTCCGGAAAGGATGGGGGAATAATTTTCGGGTTCCGGCGGGGGGAAGGGGCCTTAAACACTGTTTTTGCCCTTGCGATTTAAAGGAAATCCTGTCGAGTTACGGTGGACCCTCGGGAAAATCTCTTCGAGGTTTTGGCGGGTAAATGGGTTTGCTTCTCAAAGATGAGGCGCGGGGACAGAGGGGCCCTTTTTCCAAAAGCCAGGGGGACTGGGATTTCTGTCAATGTTCAAGAGGGTCACCCCATATTTATCTTTTAAAAGCTTTGAGTTCTGCTTTTGCCTCTCCAGAGGTCAGAGTCTTGTGAAGCTTTTCCGTCAAAAATGAGTGGGGGAAAACTGGGCTTTTTAGGATTCCACGGGGGATGCAAAACATCCCTGCCCGTTGGGGATGAAAGGTGACCCTGTTTTCAGCCATGAAAGGGAAAACCCCGGGCCTCCTTTCAAAGTAGGTCTTCTCGGGGTATAAAAACAATTGGGGCCCAACAAATTCAGGGTCCCTCCTCATACCTATTGGTAAGAGAAGCCTCCTCCTGAGGGGTTGTGGAAAGTTGGATACGTCTTGAGTCTAACCCGGGGAAATCCCCTCTCATCTCGAGGCAATTTGTGGTTCATGGGCATTCCTCGAGTTGCCCTACTGAACTTCATCTTCCTCTAGATTGGCCGTTTTTTCCCGGGAAAATTATGGAGTTGCCTAAAGGGAGTCAACCCACTGGTCGTGTTTGTGGGGAACAGGGATTGCTCGGGAATCAATGCAGGGGAATGGGCCCTCATCTCGAGTTTATTTGGGTTACATGGCGCTCCTTCGCGATGTGGTGTGACCTCAGGGTCCCTCTCTATTTGTGACAGTGTTATTGCAGACTGTCTCGAGATCCAACAAGGAAGGGAGGCTCCTTTAAGTTTCATGGTGTCACGGTATTGCTCGGCATGCAGTGCACGGAATCGCCTCATCTCGCTCGGAGGGGAAGTCTCATGGTTTATCCTCGAGTTTGCGGCGGGACCGGGGTACATTCTCCGACGTTATGGCGGGAGGGCCCTTCAACCCCGTGTTGTTCAACGAAGTCCAGAGTCATGTCGAGTTACGAGGGACAACCTCAGGAGCTCTTCGAGGCTTGCAGGGCAAAAGGGACGCTTCTCGAGTGAGTCGGGAGACCCAGGGTCCCCTTTCCAGTATGCCACAGGGATACTGGGATTCCAGGTCCAATGTTTCAAAGAAGCAGTCAGGCTCCGTTCAATTTTGAAGTCATGAGCTCTGCGTGCTTCTCGAGGTTCAGAGCATGTTGAGGCCTTTCCGTCGAAAGGAGTCGGGGACCTAGGAGGCTTATCTCTAGGGACCTCCACATGGTGGATGCAAGCACCCTCTTCACTCATTTTGAGATGAAAGACTAGAACCTGTATTCAAGCCATTGCTAGGAAACCCGGCCTCCTTTCGAGTCAGGGCTTCTCGGTGTATATGCCCCAATGAGGCAGCAATCTCAGGGTCCCTCTCCTCAAAACCTAACGCTGAGAGAAGCCTCCTCATGAAGGTCTGGTGTGAAAGGTGGCCTACGTCATGGTCCTGAAGCCCATTGAATTCCGCTCTCATCACGAGGCAATCTGGGTACAACGAGGCATCTCCTCGATTGCTCTGCTGAACTTGGTACTTTCGCCTAGACTTGCCCTTGTTTCTCTCCGGGAACCGCCCGAGTTGCTTAAAGGGAGGTCAAGCCTCAGGTGTGTTTGAAATGGGGAACTGGGATGGCTCTGGAGTCCAATTTGCAGGGAAGCGGCCTCATCTCGAGTTGATTTTGGGGCCCATAAGCTCTTCGCGATCTGGTGTGACCCTCAGGGTCCTCTTCTAACGTGTGACAGTGTATTTGCGGACTGCTCGACATCCATAAGCAAGTCCGAGGCCCTGACATGTTCAGGTGGCTCACGGAATTGCTCTGCATGCAGTGCCGGGGAATCGGCCTCATCTCGCTTGGAGGGAAGTCTCATCGGTTTTTCTCGATT
>JAJLRB010005365.1:0-51659 GCA_020976825.1 Odocoileus hemionus | reverse complement strand
TGTTATTCTAAAACCCCAGTGCGTTTTATATTTTTACTAAATATGGTTTTAAAAAAGCATAGTAGGTGTTTTTGTCAAAATTACAGTGGCTGGATGTCAAAAGTAGGTGATGTGATTCATTAAGTGGGTGGGGTGTCATGAACGTTTTGCATTGTTGCATGAATACAAAATTTTGGTGTCATTTTGGGGGTGTTAGGTCCAAATTAACCCAGGATGTCAAATACATTTGGTTTGAATACACATGTGCTGGTGGGGTATAATCAATTACCCCTAATGCCCCCGGTACAGGGGATGCGATGTCGTATACTGGGTTAATGCCATGGAACAGGGTGTGATGTCATAGAGTGGTGTGATATCATACAGAGGGGGTGTGATGTATTATTCAAAGATATCAAGACTTTGGGATGTGGTATCATACTACAATGGGGGTTTATGATCGAAAATTTTTGTGTGTGATGACACAGGTACAGGGATGTGCTGTCAGATATAAAGTTGGATGTAAAAAAAAGATTTTGTGTCATGCATAGAGTGAATTTAGCACTCAGCGTGGTGTTGTAATTACTGATATTGTTCGATAATTAGTATGGTGGTGCCCCTACATACGTGTGTGTTATAACTTTGATAGAGTGGGTGTCATAAATGATACAGATTTTGGAGGTTATCTGTCAGATAGAGTGGTTTATTGTTTTACACGGTTTGTTTATGTCAAATATAGTGGATTGAAAACAGAAACTAGGGATGTGATGGGGCAGTGGATGGGTTTTTTTGATGTCACTATATAGGGGTATGACATGCTAAAAAACCCTGGAGTGCCGCATACATAGGTGTGCGGATATTGTCCAGGAGTGGGGTGTGGTAACATTGAACTTGGTTTTGGGCAAGCATACGTGGATTAGCTCAGATACAAGGGTGAGAGGCAGATATAAATTTGTGTTGTCATGTGTGTGTTTTATAGTGCTCTGATGCCCCGAATGAATGGAGGTAAACGTCGGGAATGGGTGAAGTATTGAAGGGAGCAAATTTTGTGTGTGCCCCAAGATGTCATACTAAAATGGGGGTTTTGTCCTAGTACAGTTGGGGCTGAGTTTATCATAGAGTGGTTGTTGAGACACGGTACAGTGGATCAACGATATTTTTGGAGTGAAGTATGAGTACGTGATCGGGCATAAAAATGTGGTGTCATGTCTAAAAAGGGATGTGATGCATTCTGTGTTTATATGTACGCACACAGGGTGAGATTCAACATACAAAGGTTGTGATAAGATGTAAAGAGTGGGTGTGGATCAGAAGATACGGGGGTTGGACTAAAAAACAGTAAATATGTATTTATAAAAGGGTTTTTGATGTCATCATATTAGCGCAGAGATTCAAGATACACTTATTGTGATATATAAATACAGGGGTGTGTGACGAGATCCTGCGGGTATGATGTCAAATATATGTGCGTGATTTTTAGAAATGGGGTTTGATTGTAAGGGGGAAGGAGTGATGTCTTCCAAGGGAAGATGCTGCACATACAAAATTTTGTGATTTTAAAGAGTAGGTGTGACGTGGTCATACAGTGGGTGTGAAAAAAGGATTTTTTGCGTGATGTACATTAAAGGGTTATTTTGGCCAATACGGGTTTTGGGGTTTCATACATAGATGTTGTGAGGTCATAAGTACGTAGAGTAAAGACTTAAAGGAGTGATGTGTGTTACGAGTGAAAATGATGTACAACATAGTGGATGTGATATTAGGGGAGAGGTTTTGATGGAAAAGATACAGGGGGTGTGCGCTTTATTGGTGTGATGCATGTTTAAGTGGATGTGAATCATAAATACTGTGTTTTTCTGTTGTAAAGAGGATGGATGCCATCTACGGCAGGATACATACTAGCCGAGTGTGGTGTCAGCAAAACAGAGGGTGGGGTGTTTTACGATTTGGGGGTGATGTATAAAAATAGTGCATAGGGCGTCACGGATATGGATGTGATTCATAATATTATAGGTTGGTATCATCGATAGACTGGATGTGAGACACAGTCCAGTTGATGTGATGTCAAATATATGGAACTGTGTCATAAAGAAAGTGTGTAATGGCGTAAGATGGATGTGATATCATCGGTATTAACATTATTGATACAATAGTAGGAGGGTGATGTCATACATACACTGGGTTTGATAAAATTGATACTTTGCTGTGATGAACACAGTTACAGTCGTTGTGAGGACTGAAATGGTGACTGTAAGTACACAAGGGTTTCTGTCTCATAACACTGTGTGTGATGCTATATAAAGTCGATAAGTCGTAAAGGTAGAATGTGTGATCATATAAAGTGTCATTATAGTGAATTCACGTAATAGTACTGTGAAATCATATGTAGTAGATGAAATATCATATCGTATACAATGCGTGTGAAATCAATGAATACAGATGCATGTGATGTCATAAATCCTGAGGATTGGGTGGTCACCGAGTGTGGGTTATGATGTCAATGTGAGTGACATCTGAAGGCATACTTATGTCACCTGTGATCTCTTACATAGTTTGTGTGTGAGGCGTCGCAAAGTGGTTGTGATGACATATAGAGTGATGAGATGGCAGTTAGATGGGGGTTTACAAGACGACATAGAGCTTGTGTAGTCATACACTACGGTGGCGTGAGAACGTATATAGTGATAGATGTCCTAACGAAGTAGGTGCCATGACATCGGGTACAGTGTAGTGTTCCCATCAATATAACAGTGCGATGATATTTTTACTGAATAAGGTGTCTAAAGCCTAGTAGGTGTCTTGTCATAAATTACAGTGGCTGTGATGTCACAAGGAGAATTGTATGTGATGTCATATACAAAGTGGGTGTGGTGGTCATGATCGATTGCATAATTTGCCATGAATACAGATATGTGATGATCAATATAAGTGGGTGTTAGGTCACAAATTAACACGAGGAATTGTCATCCATACAGTTGGTTTGATATCACACCGCTAGTGCTGGTTTGGTATAATCAATATACTCATAATGAACAGGTACAGGGGATGCATGTCAGATATACTGGTTAATAGCATGAGAACAGTGGGTGTCAGATGTTCATAGAGTGGTGTGATATCATACAGAAGAGGGTTGTGATGTCCATATGTAGTTCATAAGATATCATAGATTTGTGGATGTGGTATCATACATACAAAGGGGTTATATGATCGATAAATTGTTGTGTGTGATGACACAGTACAGTGGATGTGCTGTCAGATAATAAAAAGTTGTGATGTGAAAAAAGAAATTTGATGTCATGCAAGAGAGTGAATTTATGTCACTCAGCGTGTTGTCAATCATATATACTGCCTATTGTATCGATACATATAGTAGGTGTGGTGTCCTACATACATGTGTGTTATATAACATTGATTAGTGGTGTCATCACACTTATACAGATAATGGAGGTTATGCTGTCAGATAGAGTGGTTGTATGTCTATACACGGTTTGTTTCATTTCAAATATTGTGATATAATTCAGAACCAAAGTGGATTGTTGTGGACAGATGGAGTGGAGCTTGTGATGGTCACTGATAATAGGGATTGACATGTCATAAACCGTGATGGCCCGTCATACATAGAGTTGCGGATATTGTCCAGAGATTGGGTGTGGTAACATTGATACTCTGGTTTGAGGACAAGCATACAGTGGATTTAGTCTGCGATACAATGGGTGAGATGGCAGATATAACATTTTGTGTTGTCATGTGTTGATCTCATCTATAGTGTCTCTGATGCACGAATGCAATGGAGGTAATGCGATGACGGCAATGGTGGTGAAGTCATATGAAGTGATGCGAAAAATTTTGCGTAGTGCCTAAGAGGTCATACATAAAATGGTTGTGATGTCCACTCCAGTTGGTCTGAGTTCATCATTAGAGTGTGTGGTGATGACACAGGTACAGTGGATTGCAATTCAATATATTGTGAGTGAAGTCATGAGTACAGTGGCATGCGGATGTCCATAAATTTATGTGGTGTCATGTCATAAAATTGTGGATGGATGCATTCAGTAGTGTTTTATGATAGTACGCACACAGTTTGAAGATGTCATACATACAAAGGTTTGATAATATGTAAGAGTGGGTGTGAGACATCAGAAGATACAGTGTGTTCTGTGACCTAACAAAACTAGTGAAAATGTATTGTATACAATGGATTGATGTCATCATATATAGCGCAAGAGATCACAAAGATACACTTATTGTAATCATCCATACATGATGTGATGACAGAAGATCCTGCGGGTATGAAAGTCAAAGTAGTATGTGCGTGATGACCTTAGAAAAAGTGGTTCTGATGGCGTAACGTGAGGATGTGATGTCTTCCACACGGCCAAAGATCTCACATACGCATATTTGTGATGTCATGCAAGAGTAAGTGTGCGTGGTCAATACAGTCTGTATGACAAGGATTATTTGCTGTGATGTCACATGTACAGGTATATAATTGGGCCTAACATACTGGAGTGGTTTCATAATAGATGTTGCGAGGTCATAAGTACGTAGAGTGAAGACTTAAGGAGTAGATGTGATGTTACAGAGTGCAACTGATGTCAAACACATAGTGGATGTGATATTAGTGGAGAGGTTTTGATGGCAAAGAAACAGGGTGTCTGCCAAATATTGGGTGTGATGTCATGTCTGAAGTGGATTGACATCATAATACTGTGTTTTTTGGGCTGTTGTAAAGAGGATGTGAGAGCCATCAACGTGCAGAAGATATCATAAACATAGGCCGAGTGTGGTGTCAGCAACACAGAGGGTGGGATGTTATAGGACAGTTGTGTTGGTGATGATCATAATCTAGTGCATAGACGTCACAGTATACTGGATGTGATATCATAAATTATATATAGGTTGTGATATCATCGATAGACAGGATGAGACGACACAGATCCAGTTGATGTGATGTCAAATATAGTGTGAACTGATGTCATAAATAAAGGTGTATGGCGTAAAATGATGTGATATCATAGGTATATACAGGTTTTGATACATATAGTGAGGTGATTGTCATACATACACAACTGGGTTTGATAAAATTGATACATTTGCTGTGATGACACAGTTACAGTCGTTGTGAGGTCAGATATGGTGTCCTGTGAAGTACACAGGGTTCAGTTCACATAAACACTTGTGTGATGCTATATAAGTAGATAAGCGTCGTAAAGTATAATGTTGATGTCCTTAGATAGAGACATTATAGATTGTCACGTATATAGTACTGTGATATCATATGTAGTATATGAAATTTCATATCGAGTATACAATGCGTGTGATATCATGAATACAGTGCATGTGATGTCATAAATACTGAGGATTTGGGTCAAAGAGTGTGGATATGATGTCATGTGTAGTGCATCTGATGGCATACTTATGTCACCTGTGATCTCTTACTTAGTTGGTGTGATGGCGTCCCGACAAAGTGGTTGTGATACATAAAGTGGATGTGATGGCAGTTAGATGGTTTTCAAGACAGACATAGAGCTTGTGTTGCTCCATACACACGTGTGCGTGATAACGTATATAGTTGGATATGATGTCCTAAACGTAGATGTGCATGACATCGGGTACAATGTAGTGTTCCCGATTCATATACCAAGTGCGATGATATTTTTACCTGAATATGGTAGTCGAAAGCAAAGTAGGTGACGTTGTCATAATTACAGAGGCTTTGATGTCACAAGAATGTGGTGTGATGTCCAAAACACGGGTGTGTGTCATGAATCGATTGCATATGTTTGCCATGAATACAGATATGTGAATGTCATATAGAGTGGGTGTTTAAGTCACAAATTTAACCACGAGGATGTCCATACATACAGTGTTGATATCACACCTAGTGCTGTGTGGTATAATCATATATCAGTAATGAATCCAGGAACACAGGGGATTCGATGTCAGATATACTGGGTTAATGCCCATGAAACAGTGGGTGTGATGTCATCGAGTGGTGGTGATATCATACAGTAGTGGGTGTGATGTCATATGGAGTTCTTAAGATATCATAGACTTTGTGGTGTGGAGACATACATACAAGTGGGTTATATACGATAATTTTGTGTTGGAAGACACAGTACAGTGATGTGCTGTCAGAATATAAAGTGTGTGATGTGAAAAAAAGAAGATTTGATGTCATGCAAGCGGAATTTAATGTCCCTCAGCGTGGGTGTCATTTCATACATATACTGCATATTTGTTCGATACAAAATATGTGGTGGTGTCCTACATACATTTTGTGAGTTATAAAACATTTGATAGAGTGGGTGGTCATCACACTGATTCAGATTATGGAGGTTATGCTGTCAGATAGAGTGGTTGTAATTATCTTTACACGGTTGGTTTTCATTCAAATATAGTGGATATTGAATTCAAACCATAGTTGGATGTGAAGGGCAGATGGAGTGGCTGTGATGTCACTGATATAGGAGATGACAAGTCATAAACCGTGGGATGTGCCGTCATACATAGAGTGTGCGTGATATGGTCCAGAGATGGGAGTGGTAACATTGATACTCTGGGTTTGAGGACAAGCATAACAGTGAGTAGTCTCAGATACAATGGGTGAGATGCAGATATAACATCTTGTGTTGTCATGTGTGTGATCTCATCTATAAGTGTCTCTTGATGCCACGAATGCAATGGAGGTAAATGTGATTGACGGCGAATGAGTGAATCCCCTATGAATTGGATGCGAAATTTTGTTGTAGTGCCTAAGATTCATACATAAAATGGTGTGATGTCCTACGTACAGTTGGTCTGAGTTCATCATTGGGTGGTTGTGATGAACAGGTAAGTGGACAATGTCAGATTATTGGAGTGAAGTATGAGTACAGTGCATGCGAGTCATAAATAAGGGTTTCATTTTCAAAAAATGTGGTGTGATGCTTCAGTATTTTTTATGATAGAACCACACAGGTGTGAGTGTCTACATAAAAAGGGTTTGTGATAAAAAAAAGAGTGGGGTGAGACTCAGAAGTAAGTGGTTTGTGCCCAAAACAAAAACTTGTATGTATTGTTACAAGGATTTGATGTCACTATTGGGCCATGAGATCCAAAATACATTATTGTGATATCATCAATACAGTGGATGTGATGACGAGTCTGGGGGTATGAATGTCAAATATAGTGTCGTGTCCCTTAAAATGGGTTTGATGTCGAACGTGGATTAATGTCTTCCAAGGGGCAAAGAGCTCACTACCATATTTGTGTATCAGAGTAGTGTGCGTGGTCAATACAGTCGGTGTGATGACAAGGATTATTTGCTGTGATGTCCATGTACAGGGTATAATTGGCCTAATAGGGATGTTTTATACAAATTTTGTGAGGTCAAAATACATAAGTAAACTTAAGGAGAAAAAGTGAGTTTACAGGTGCAACGATGACACACATAGTGGATGTGATATTATTGGGGAAGAGGTTTGAGGGCAAAGAACGGGTGGCTGCTCTATATTGGTTGATGTCATTCTGAAGTGGATGTACACATAAAACGTGTTTTGCTTTGTAAAAGGATGTATGCCATCTACAGTGCAGAGATATCATAAAAGGGCCGAGTGGGGTGTCACAACACAGAGGTGGGATTTATACAGATTGGGTGGAGTCATAAATATAGTGCATAGGACTACAGGTTACTGGATGTGATATATATATTATATAGGTTGTGAAATTTTATCGATAGACTGGATTTTGAACGACACAGACCAGTTTTGGGGATGTCAAAATATGAACTGATGTCATAAAAAAGTGGGGTGATGGGTAAAAATGGATTGATATCAAGGTATATACAGGGTTTTATACATAAGTGGAGGTGATTCATACATACACGGGTTTGAAAAAAATTTATACATTTGCTGTGATGACACAGTTCAGTCGTTGTAGGGCAATATGTGTCTGGAAGTACACAAGGGTTCGTTTTTCCATAACACTGTGTTGATGCTAATAAAATAGAAATCGTAAAGGAGAATTGTGATTAATAGAAAGCTTAAGAGTCACGATATAGTGACGTGATTCATAGTAGTAGATGAAATATCATATCGTAAAAATCGTGGATATCAGAATACAGTGCATGTGATGTAAAAAATACTGAGGATTGGGGTCACAAGTGGGGTTTAAAGATGTCAGTGTAGTGTTTTTTTTTTGAGGGCATACTTATGTCACCTGTGATCTTTTACATGTTTGTGTGATGGCGTCGAAAAAAGGGGTTGTGAACAAATGAGGGATGTGAGGGCATTTTAGATGGGTTTCAAACAGACTAGATTGTGTAGCTACACACGGTGTGCGTGAGAACGTAATAGGGGATATTTCCTAAACGAGTATTTTTGCCTGACATCGGTTACAGTTTTTAGTGTTCCATTCATATCCCAATGCGTGATATTTTCTAAATGGGGGTCTAAAGCTATAGGTGTCTTGTCATAATTACAGGGCTGGATGTCACAAGTAGAGTGTATGTGATGTCAATACGGGGTGTGGTGTAAATGAACGTTTGCATATGTTCCCATGAAATAAGATATGTGGTCATAAATGGGTTTTTTAGGTCACAAATTAACCACAGGATGTCATACAAACAGTTGGTTTGATATACACTATCTGTGTGGTATAAACAAAACTTTATAATGACCCAGGACAGGGGGGCGATGTCAATTTAATGGGTTAATGCCATGGAACATGGGTTGATGTCATAGAGTGGTGTGATATCTACGAGTGGGTGTGATGTCATATGGTTTATAAATATCAAACTTTTTGGGGGGTACAACATACAATGGGGGGGTTTTAGATGAAATTTGTGTGTGATGACACAGGGACAGTGGTTGCTGTCAGATTAAAGGTGTGATTGAAAAAAAAAAAATTTGATGTCATCATAAGTGAAAATTTATGTCACTCACTGGGTGTCATGTCAATTACTGCTATTTTTCGTACATAAGTATGTGTGGTGTCCCCAATACATGTGTTTTAATTGATAGGGGTGTCCCCACACTGATCAGATTTTGGAGGTTATGCTGTCAGATAGATGGTTTTTTTTCTTTACCGGTTTGTTTATGCAAAAAAGTGGGTATGAATTCAGAACCTAGGGGTTGAGGGACAGATGGAGTGGCGTGATTCACTGATTAGGGAACATGTCATAAAACCTGGGTGTCCGTCATAAAAGATGGCGGTATTGTCCCAAAAGGGGGTGTGTAACATTGTACTCGGGTTGAGGACAAGCATACATGGTGTATCTCAGATAAAAGGGGGGGGGGGGGATGGGAGATATAACATTTTGTTTTTCTTTGTGATCCATCTATAGTGTCTCTGATCCCCCGAATGCAATGGGGGTAAAACGAGACGCAAGGTGTGAACAATTTTAAGTGGGCGAAAATTTTTTGTAGTGCCTAAGATGTATACATAAAAAGGTGTGTGTCCCTACAGTTGGTCTGAGTTTATCTTAGATGGTTTGAACACGGTACAGTGGATGAATGTCAGATAATTTGGAGGAATTTATGATACAGTGCATCGATGTCTAAATAATGTGGTGTCATGTCAAAAATGTGGATGTGATCATTCATAGTGTTTATGTAGTACGCACACAGGTGTGAGATGTCAAACAAAGGTTGTGATAAGATGTAAAAAAGTGGTGTGGAAATCAGAAGAAAATGGTTGTGACCTAACAAAACTAGTGATATGTATTGTATACAAAGGATTTTTTCACTATTAGGGATGAGATCTCAAAGTACACTTTTTGTGATATCATCAAACAGGGGGTGTGATGACAGAACCCGCGGGGTTTATGCAAAATAGTTCGTATGCCTTAAAAATAGGGTTTTTATTCTAACGTGAGGATGTATGTCTTCCCCAGGGCAAAGAGCGCACATCCATTTTGTGTGATAAAGAGTAGTGTATGGTCAATCGTCGGTGTGATGACAAAGGGTTTTTTCTGTGAGTCACAACAGGGTATAATTGGCCTAATACCCGGGGTGTGGTTTTATAAAAAATT
Organism: Odocoileus hemionus; assembly: GCA_020976825.1. Classification (NCBI taxonomy): domain Eukaryota; kingdom Metazoa; phylum Chordata; class Mammalia; order Artiodactyla; family Cervidae; genus Odocoileus; species Odocoileus hemionus. The sequence continues at coordinate 41,671 of JAJLRB010005365.1, read as the reverse complement.
TGTGAGGGGCATAAATACAAAAGTGAAGAATAAGGATAATGTGTGTTTCAGAGTGCAACTGTGTCCACACACATAGTGGATTTATTAGTGGGAAATTTGATGGCAAAAATACAGGGGGGGTGTGTCCATATTTGGGTGTTTTTGTCATGTCTAAGTGGATTGCATCTAAATACTGTGTTTTGCTGTTGAAAGGATTTTGCCTCACAGGCAGATGAATCATACATAGGGCCGTGTGGTGCAGCAACACAGAGGGTGGGATGTTATACAATTGGGGGTGATGTCATAAAATAGTGCATAGGAGTCCAGGTATATGGATGGAAAAATTATATATATATAGGTTGTATATCATCTGGGTGTGTGACGACACAGATCCAGTTGATGTTTCAAATTAGTGGAACGATGTCATAAATAAAGTGGTGTTTTGGCGTAAAGAGTGATGTGAATCATAGGTATTTTAACAGGGTTTGTACATAATAGGGGGAGTCATACATAACTGGTTTGATAAAATTGATCATTTTCTGTGATGACACAGTTTCGTCGTTTTTTGGGGCAGAAGGTTTCTGTTTAATAAAACAAGGTTCTGTTCTCATAACACTGTGTGTGATCATAAAATAGATAACGTAAAGGTAGAATGTTGATTCAAGTAGAGCATTATAGATGTCACGTATAAGTGACTGTGATTCAATTTTGATGAAAACATATCGTTCAATGCGGGGGAATTTATGAAAATTCATGTGATGTCATAAATACTGAGGATTGTGGGCACAGAGTGTGGGTTTGAGTCATTGGGTAGTGCATCTGAGGATCTATGTCACCTGTGTCTCTTACTAGTTTGTGTGAGGCGCGACGTGGTTTTTGATGACATATAGATGGATGTGATGGGATTAGATGGGGTTTCAAAACAACAAAGTTGTGTAGTCATCACCGGGGTGCGTGAAACGTATAAGTGGATTGATGTCCTAAACGTAGTATGTGCCATGACATGGGGACAGTGTTAGTGTTCCATTCATATACCCAAATGCGTATATTTTTATAATAGGGGTCTAAAAGCATTAGGTGTCTTGTCATAATTAAAGTGCTGTGAGTACAAGAGAGTGTAGGATGTCATATACAGTGGGGTGGGTGTCATGAATCGATTGCATAGTTGCCATGAATACAGATATGTGATGTCATATAGAGTGGGTGTTAGGTCACAAATAACACAGGATGTCATACATACGTGTTTGTTAATCACACATATGCTGGTGTGGTATAATCAATATACTCAGTAATGACCCAGGTACAGGGAATGCGATGTCAGATATACTGGGTTAATGCCATGAGAACAGTGGGTGTGATGTCATAGATTTGGTGTGATATCATACAGAGTGGGTTGTGATGTCATATGTAGTTTCAAAAATATCATATACTTTCTGATGTTATCAACATACAATGGGTTATATGATCTATGAATTTGTGTTTGAGACACTAGTACAGTTGATGTCATCAGGATATAAAGTGAGTGATGTGAAAAAAAGACGATTTAGAGGATTCGATGCATAGAGTAAGTTATGTCACTCACTGGTGTCATGCAATATACCATATCGTTCGATACATATAGCTAGTTTGTTCCTACAACTTTGTTAACATGATAAGTGGTCATCCACACTGCATACTAGATTATGGAGTTATCTTCAGCTAGATGGTTATTTCGTTACACTTTGTTTCCTAGTCAAATATGTTATGAAATTCAAACCATAGGGATGTATGGACGATGGAGTGCGGAATGTCATGATTAGGGGAGAGACATGTCATAACCTATGAGCCCTCATACATAAGTGGCTTGGATATCGTCCAGAGAGTGAGTGTGATAACATTGATACACTGGGTTTGAGGACGAAGGCATGTCAGTGGATTTAAGTCTTTGATACAATGGGTGATGATTGAAGATATAACATTTGTGCTTGTCATGTGTGTGATTCTCTTTATAGTCCTCTGTAATGGCCACAAATGCAATGGAGGTAATGTGATGACCGCAATGAGTGAGTGAGAGAAAGTATTAGATGTTGATGCGAAAGTTTTGTATAGTGCCTAGATGTCAAGCCGTATATATAATAATCCCAATATCGCGTGTGATGACTACGTACACTTGTACAGAGAATCATACCAATCCCATTCATCATTACAGCCCCACACTAGGTTGCACCGTGATGAGACCCAGGTTACAGTACGTGATGCTCACTGTCAGTTATATATCTGGAGTGAAGTCTCGAGAGTACATGCATGCGATGACATAAAGTATGTGTTGTCATGTCATAAAATGTGGATGTGATGCCGAGTCAATAGCTGTTTATGATAGATCGACAAACAGGGGTTGGATGTCAAATATACGATACAAAGGTTGTGATAAGATGGAAACAGTGTGGTTGTGAAAACACAGAAAGTTAACAGTAGTTGTGAGGTAAGAACAACTACGTGAATGAATATGGATATGTATACAAAGGGATATTATGTTCTCATATATAGCGCAATGAAGTCTCAAAGATTACACTTGATTGTGATAGCATCAATACAGTGGATGTGATGTACAGAGAATACTGTGGGTATGATGTTCAATTATAGTGTGCGTGATGCCTAAAGCATGGTTGGTCTTGTATCAATAATGTGGGGATGTGATTGTCTCCCACAGGGCAGAAGAAGCGCGCACATACACTTATGTGATATTCATACACATGAGTAGTTGTGACGTGGTCAATACAGTCGGTGTGATAGGCCCAAAAAGGATTCCTTGCTGTGATTGTCACAAGTACAGGGTATATATTGGCCCTACATACTGAGATGTGGTGTTCATACATAGATGTTGTAGAGGTCATAAGTAGAGTTAGAATGAAGACTTAATTAGTTAGTGTGATGTTTACGGAGTGCAAACTGATGTCACACATATCAGTGGTGGGTTGTCTCTAAAAGTGGGTGTGATATTAGTGGAGTGGTTTCTGATGGCAAAGATACAGTGGTGGTGTGCGTCCATATAGTGGGGTGTGACGTCATGGTTCTGCAAGATGGATGTGACATATAAATAGTACTGTTTTTGCTCGATTATAAGAGGATGTGATGCCATCTGACAGTGCAAATGCATATCATAAATCGGGGAGTGTGGGTGTCAGAACACAGAGGGTGTGGATGTTATTACAGATTGGAGTGTCTGAATTGTGTCATAAATATAGTGCATATGGATTGGTCATCAGGTATTCTGAATGATCATCATCATATATAGTTAGGCTGTGAGATCATCGATTACCAGCTGGGTGTTTATAGTGACGACACAAATCCTGTTTGATGTGAGGTCAAAATATAGTTAGCAAGTGAGGTCTTAAGATATAAGTGGTGTGAGGCCGTTAAGAGTGGATGTGATATCATAGGTATTATCAGGAGTTCATACCTATTAGTGGAGGTGATGGCATACTTACACATGGTGTGGATTATATTCATACATTGCGGTGGATGACACAGGTATAGTCGTTGTGAAATCAAATATGGGTGTCTGTTGAAGTACACAATGGTATCTGTTTCTCATAACACTGGTGTGATGCTTATATAAAGTAGATAAGTCGTAAGGGGAAGTGTGTGTGATGTCCATAGATAGAGTCATTTTATTGAATGTCACGATGTTATACAGTGACTGTGATATCATATGTAGATAGATGAAGAGTGTCATATCGTTACAATTACATGCATTGCGTGTGATATCATGAATACAGTGCAATTGTGATGTCATAAATACTGAGGATGTCTGGTCACAGAGTGTGGTTATGATAGTCACTGTGTAGTGCATCTGATGGCATACATATGCACCACTGTGATCTCTTACACATAGTTGCTGTGCATGGCCGTCGACAAATTGGGATTGTCGCATGACATATAGAGTGGATGTGATTGAGCAAGTTAGATGACGGGTTTCAAGACAGACATAGAGCTTGTAGTCATACACACTGAGTGTGGGTGAGAACGTAATTATACAGTGAGATTATGATGTCTCTAAACGTATGTACCTGTGCCATGACATCGGCCGCGTACAGTGTTAAGTGTTCCCAATCATAATACCAAGTGCGAAAGATATTTTACTGGAATGTATGGTGGTCTAATAGCCATAGTAGGTGTCTTGTCATAATATACAGTGGCTTGTGATGTCACAAGTAGTTGTGTATCGTGATGTGCATATACAATTCGAGTGTTGTCAGGGTGTCATGAATGAAGCGATTGCATATACTAGTTGCCATGAACACAGAGTATGTGATGTCATATAGCAGCATGGGTGTTAGTAGGCTCACAAATTAATCACAGGGATGTCATACATACATGTGGGGTTTGATATCACACATAGCTGCTGAATCGTGTTAGCGTATAATCAAATATACTCAGTAAATGACCCAGGTAACGAGGGGATGTCGATTGTCCAGATATACTGGTGTTAATGCCTATGAGAACAGTGGGGTGTCGATGTCATAGAGAAATGTATGTGGATATCATACAGAGTGTTATGTGGTGTCATATGTAGTTCATATGATATCAGTAGACTTTGTGGCATGTGGTATCATACATACAATAGGGTTATTCATGATCGATAATTTGTGTGGAGATGACACAAGGTTCAGTGGAATGGTGCCTTTGTATGCTGCATGAGTATAAAAGTGTGTGATGTGCAGAACCAAAGAATATTTGATAGCTCATGCATAGAGAATGAATTATGTCAACTCAGCTGAAGGGTGTCATGTCATATATACCTGCATATTCGTTCGATACATCTAGTATGGGTGGGTTGTCCTACATACAGGTGTGTATAACATTGATAGAGTGCGTGAGAGAGTTCATCACACACTACAGATTATGTACGATGGTTGTAGTCATGTCCAGATAGATGTGCGTTGTATTGTCTTTTACACAGAGTATTGTTTCATGTCAAATATATGCGATATGAATTCAAGAAACCATAGTGGATGTGATGGACAGATGGAGTGGCTGTGATGTCACTGTATAGGGGTGAGTGTATAAACACTGATATAGGGGGATTTGGGTCATGACAGTGTTAGTGATCTCTTCAATACTGAACTGATATCATAAAGTGATGAATGTGCATGTAGCATACATGTAATGTGTGCCCTGTAATGACTATTGTTTTGACCATCGACACGGAGGTACATCGATACAACGTGTGTGTGTAGGGGATGAACAAATTACGTGGCATATGTCTCTGGATGTCAGGTTAGACGTTGCATTGAGACAAGCATACAGTATATTGGTATGATGTAGTATACTAGCTGATGTGTCATACATATAGGGCTGGGATGTTATATAAAGGTTTCTGTCATGTCATTTCAATCCATGATGAGCAAGTCTTACATAGGTGTGCGTGTGATATAACATTTGTAACATGTTGGGTCATGTGTGTAGTTAGTACTGGGTGATCTCATCTATATGTGTGTCATCTCGTCTATATTGTCTGTGATGCCACCGAATGCAAATGGAGGGTAATGCGATGACGTCGCAATGGTGTGTGAAGCCATATGAAGTGAGATGCGAAATTTTGTGTATAGTGCCTAAGATGTCTTACAATAAAATTCGGGGGTTTGTGATGTCCTATGTACAGTTGCCGTCTGAGATCATCATTAGAGTGCGTTGTTGATGACAAAGGCTACAGTGGAATTCAATGGGTACGAGATTAATAATTTGCAGTGAAGTCATGAGTACAGCTGCCATGCGATGTCATAAATAAATGTAGGTGTCCATGTGATAGAAAAATGTTGGATGTGCATCCATTCAATAGTGTTTATGATGCGTACGCAAACAAGGTGATGATGTCATACATACAAAGGTTGTAAGATAAAGGATGTAAAGATACTACTCGCTGGGGTTTGAGACTCAGGAAGGTATCCAGTGCTTAGAATTTCCCATTGTGACGCGAACAAAACTAGTGAATATGTATTGTATAGAATGGATTTGATGTCAATCTATATATAGCGCATGAGATACTCAAAGATACACTTGTTATGTGATATCATCATACAAGTACCTACCAAAACTTGGATGTGATTGACAAAGATACTGCGGGTTTATGATGTCAAACATAGTAATAGTGTGCCGTGAATGATGCCTTAGAAAAATTGGTGGTTGCTTTTGGATGTGTAACGTAGAGAATGTGAATGTCTATCCACAGGGCCATAAGCATGCCTGACAATACGCCTATTTTGTGCTATGCTCATAACAAGAGTATGCGTGTGAACAGTCGTATATCTACAATGGGTCCGTCAATACAGTACGGTTGGTAATGACACTGGATTATTTGCTGCTGTGATGTCAAATGTACAGGCTGTATATATTGGCATACATACATGGGATGTGGTTTCATACATAGATGTTTAACGTCAGGTCATAAGTACAGTAGAGTGAAGACTTAAGGAGTAAGATGTGATGTTACAGAGTGCCAACTGATGTCACACACATAGGTCGAGGTGTGTGATAAATGTTATATGTGGAGAGGTTTTGATGGCAAAAGATACAGTGGGTGTGCTGTCTCATATATTGGGGTGTGACGTCATGTCTGAAGTGGATGTGTTGACAACATAAATACTATGTGTTTTGCCTGTTTTTAGTTAAAGAGCTCGATGTGATGCCCATATCTACAGTGCCAATTGATATCAATACATTGAGGACCTGAGTGTGGGTCCTGTCAGCAACACAGAGGGTGGGATGCGCGTCTATACATGATTGGGTGTGATGTCCCCCGCATAAATATAGGTAGCATAGGACATAAGTCACGGTATTACTGGATGTGATATCATCTATTATATATATAGGTGTTGTACTGATTTCATCGAATAGATCTGGGGGTTGTGTGATATCATAGGTATTATACAAGGATTTGTGATATCATATAGTGGATGGTGATGTCATCACATACACTGGGAAAGTTCGTTTGATAAATATTGATACATTTGCTGTGATGACACAGGTTACGTCTCTGTTGTTGAGGTCAGATATGGTGTCTGTGAAGTACACAAGGGTTCTGTTTCTCATAACGCATTGTGTGTGGATGTATATAAAAGTAGTTAATAATCCGTAAAGTAAGAGTGTGATGTCATAGATAGAGTCATTTTATGATGTCACGTAATATAGTGACTGTGATATCATATGTTAGATGAAATGTCATATCGTATACAATGCGTGTGATATCATAATACAGTGCATGTGATGTCATAAATACTGAGGATTGTGTCACAGAGTGTGGTTATGATGTCATGTGTAGTGCATCTGATGCATACATATGGCCACCTGTGATCTCTTACATAGTTGGTGTGATGGCGTCGACAAAAGTGGGGTGTGATGACATATAGATGGATGTTGATGGCATTAGATCGTTTCAAAGACAGACATAGAGCTTGTGTAGTCATACACACAGTGTGGTGAGAACGTATATAGTGATATGATGTCCTAAACGTAGTATGTGCCATGACATCGGTACAGTGTTTAGTGTTCCCATTCATATACCAAGTGCGATGATATTTTTACTGAGTATGGATGTCTAAAGCAAAGTAGTAGGTGTCTTGTCATTAATTACAGTGGCTGTGATGTCACAAGTAGAGTGTATGTGATGTCATATACAGTGGGTGTGGTGTCATGAATCGATTGCATATGTTGCCATTGAATACAGATATGTGATGTCATAAAGAGTGGGTGTTAGTCACAAATTAAATCACAGGATGTCATACATACAGTTGGTTTGATATCACACATAGAAATAACATGCTGGTGTGGTATAATCAATATACTCAGTAATGACCCAGGTACAGGGATGCGATGTCAGATATACTGGGTTAATGCCATGAGAACAGTGGTGTGATTGTCATAGAGTGGTGTATATCATACAGAGTGGGTGTGATGTCATATGTAGTTCATAAGATATCATAGACTTTGTGGCTGTGGTATCATACATACAATGGGGTTATATGATCGATAATTTGTGTGTGATGACACAGGCCTACAGTGGATGTGCTGTCAGATATAAAGTGGTGATGTGAAAAAAAAAGATTTGATGTCATTGAAATTCATAGAGTGAATTTATGTCACTCACGTGTGGTGTGTCATGTCATATATACTGCATATTGTTCGATACATATAGTATGTGTGGTGTCCTACATACAGTGTGTGTTATAACATTGATAGAGTGGGTGTCATCACACTGATACAGATTATGGAGGTTATCTGTCAATAGAGTGAAGATTGTTTTCTTTACACGTTTTGCTTTCATGTCAAATAGAGTGGATATGCAATTCAGAACCATAGTGGATGTGATGGGACAGATGGAGTGGCTGTATGTCACTGATATAGGGGATGAGATGTCATAAACCGTGGATGTTGTCATCACATAGGGATCTTACATGAAAGCAGTTTTTGATGTTCGTCAAAGACTGATTGTCATAAATGTAATTGATGGGTGTGGTAACATTGATACTCTGTGGTTTAGTTTGAGGATAGCAAATCGACAAGTCATACAGTGGATGGGTAGTCTCAGATATTTGAATTCAATTCATTGAGATGGCAGATATAACATTTGTGTTGTCATGTGTGTGATCTCATCTAAGTGTCTGTGATGCCACAAATAAATGTGCAATGGAGGTAAGCATGACTGCAATGTGTGTGAAGTCATATACAATGGATGCCGAAATTTTGTGTTGTAGTTTGATCCTAAGATTCATACAATAAAATGGAGTGTGATGTCCTACTAAGTCAGTTGGCGTCTGAGATCATCATTAGAGTGATGTTGTGATGACACAGAGTACATGATGCAATGTCAATATATTTTGGAGTGAATGTCATGAGTACAGTCATCATGTCATAAATAATGTGGTGTCATGTCATAAAATGTGGATGTATATGCCTTCAATAGTGTTATGATAGGTACCAAACAGGGGTGAGATGTCATACATACAAAAGGGTTGTGATAAGATGGAAAGAGTTGGTGTGAGACACAGAAGATACAGTGGTTGTGAGGTAAACAAAACTAGTGAATATGTATTGTATACAATGGATATGATGTCATCATATATAGCGCATGAGATCTCAAAGATACACTTGTTGTGATATCATCAATACAGTGATAATTGGATGTGATGACAGAGATACTTGGTGTGTATGATGTCAAATATAGTGTTGTGCGTGATGCCTTAGAAATGGGGTTTGATGAGATATCGTAACGTGAGGATGTGATGTCTTCCCACAGGGCAAAGATGCTGCACATACACATATTGTGATGTCATACAATAGTAGTGTGTGACGTGGTCAATACAGTCGTGTGATGACAAGGATTATTTGCTGTGATGTCACATGTACAGGTAATATATTGCCCTACATACTGGATGTGGTTTCATACATAATTTTGTTGAGGTCATAAGTAAGTAGAGTGAAGACTTAAGGATAGATGGTGATGTTACAGAGTGCAACTGACTGTCACACATATATGTGAGTCAATGTCACATAAAGTAGTGTGTGATATTAGTGGAAGGTTTGATGGCAAAGATACAGTGGGTGGATGTCTGTCTCATATAGTGGTGTGACGTCATGTCTGAAGTGATGTGACATCATAAATACTGTGTTTGCTGTTATAAAGAGGATGTGATGCCATCTACAGTTGCAAATGATATCATACATAGGCCCGAGTGTGGTGTCAGCAAACACAGAGGGTGGGATGTTATACAGATTGGGTGTGATGTCATAAAATATAGTGCATAGAAAATGTCACAGGTATACTGGATTGATATCATATATATATAGGACTGTTTATATCATCGATAGACTGGGTGTGACGACACAGATCCAGTTGATGTGATGTCAAATATAGTGGAAGTGATGTCATAAATAAAGTGGTGTGATGGCGTAAAGAGTGATTGATATCATAGGTATTATACAAATTTCATACCTATATGGAGGTGATGTCATACATACACTGGGTTTGATAAAATTGATACATTTGCTGTGATGACACAGTTACAGTCGTTGTGAGTCATATATGGTGTCTGTGAAGTTACACAATGTTCTGTTCTCATAACACTGTGTGTGATGCTATATAAAGTAGATAAGTCGTAAAAGGTTAAGTGTGTGATGTCATAGATAGAGTCATTTTATGATGTCACGTATATAGTGACTGTGATATCATATGTGATAGATGATAATGTCATATCGTATACAATGCGTGTGATATCATAAAGTACAGTGCATGTGATGTCATAAATACTGAGGATTGTGTCATGTAGAGTGTGTTATGATGTCATGTGTAGTGCATCTGATGGCATACATATGCCAACCCCATGTGATCTCTTACATAGTTGGTGTGATGGTCGTCGACAAAGTGGGTGTGATGACATATTAGAGTGGATGTGATGGCAGTTAGATCGGGTTTCAAGACAGACATAGAGCTTGTGTAGTCATACACACAGTGTGGGGTGAGAACGTATATAGTGGATATGATGTCCTAAACGTAGTATGTGCCATGACATCGGGTACAGTGTTAGTGTTCCCATTCATATACCAATGCGGGATGATATTTTTACTGAGTATGGTGTCTAAAGCATAGTAGGTTGTCTTGTCATAATTACAGTGGCTGTGATGTCACAAGTAGAGTGTGTATTTCGTGATGTCATATACAGTGGGTGTGGTGTCATGAATCGATTGCATGTGTTTTGCCATGAATACAGACTTGTGTGATGTCATAAAGAGTGGTGTTAGGTCACAAATTAATCACAGGATGTCATACATACAGTGGGTTTGATATCACACATAATGCTGATGGTGTGGTATAATCAATATACTCAGTAATGACCCAGGTACAGGGGATGCGATGTCAGATATACTGGGTTTAATGACATGAGAACATGGGATGTGTGATGTCATAGAGTGGTGTGATATCATACAGAGTGGATGTGATGTCATATGTAGTTCATAAGTTATCATATACTTTGTGGCTGTGGTATCATCATACAATGGGGGTTATATGATCGATAATTGTGTGTGATGACACAGGTACAGTGGATGTGCTGTCAGATATAAAGGGTGTGATGTGAGAAAAAAAAGAATATTTGATGTCATAAATAGAGTGAATTTTATGTCACTCAGCGTGGGTGTGATGTCATATATACTGCATATTGTTCGATACATATAGTATGTGTGGTGTCCTACATACAGGGTGTTGTTATAACATTGATAGAGTGGGTGTCATCACACTGATACAGATTATGGTTTATGCTGTCAGTCATAGAGTATGGAGTATTGGTCTTTTACACGGTTTTTCATGTCAAATATAGTGGATATGAATTCAGAACCATAGTGATGTGATGGTTGGGTCCCTGTCACAGATGGAGTGGTTTGATGTCTGTATGTCAGGGGACTGATGTTCAAATATAGAGATGACTGTCATAAACCGTGGATGTGATATATGTCCAGAGATGTCCCTGCTTGATCCATAGAAAGCGTTGTGGGATGTGAGGTATTTATGTCATTTATCCTGAGAGAGTGTGAGAGATGTGGTAGCATACAGTGGATGGTAGTCTCAGATACCATGGGTGGAGATGCTCAGATTAAAATTTTGTTCGTCATGTGTGTTATCTCATCTATAGTGTCTGGCTGATGCCACGGTAAAATTGCAATGGAGGTAATGCGATGGAATGCAATGGTGTGAAAGTCATTAAAGGGGCATGGATGCGAAAGCCAAGTTTGTATAGTGCCTAATAAGTCATACCATAAAATGGGTGTGTGTCCTACATGTTACAGTTGGTCTGAGATCATCATTAGAGTGGTTGTGATGACACAGGTACAGTGGATGCAATGTCAAGATATATTTGGAGTGATGTCATGAGTACAGTGCATGCGATGTCAAAAAATATATAATGTGGTGTCATGTCATAAAATGTGGATGTGATTCCACTTCAATAGTGTGCTATGATGGTACCACACAGGGGTCGTGATTGTCATATAATACAAAGAAGGGTGTGATAAATGGAAAGAGTCGGTGTGAGACTCCAGATGATACAGTTGGATGTGAGTTAGACAAAAAGAGTGAATATGGATTGTTATACAGATGATAGAGTGTCATGTTTATATAGAGCGGATGAGATCTCATTGATAATCTTTTTGTGACATCATCAATACAGCGGATGTGATAAAGAGATGCTGTGGATTATTATGTCAACTATAGTGTGCTGAGCCGTAGAAATGGTGTTTGATGTCATAACGAGAGGATGTGATGTCTTCCTACAGAGCCAAATAAGCTACCCATACGCAGAGTGTGATGTCATTCAACGAGTAGGTGTGACATGGTCAATACAGCGGTGTGGTGCACAGATTTATTTCTTGTCATGTCACAGTATAGGGTAATAATGACCTACATTACTGATGTGATTCATACATAAATTGTGACATCAAAGACAGTAGTGTGAAGACTAAGAGTAGAGTAATGTATAGATTGCAACTGATGTCACAAATATATGGGTGCGATATTCCACAAAGAATTAGGCGTGATATCAGGGAGAGGTTTTGATGTAAAGATACAGTGGGTGTGTCGTCTTATATAGTTGGTGTATGTTATGTTCTAAAATTGGATGTACATCATAAATACTGTTTTTTGCTTTTGAAAAGGGGATTTGACCCTCTACAGTGCAAAAGATACCATACAAAGGCCGAGTGGGGTGCCCGGGGCAACCCCGAGGGGGGATGTTAAAACCAGTTTGGGTGTGAGCCCATAAAATTTTAGTGAAAAGGGACGTCACGGGTATAGGGGATGTAAATCATATATAAATATAGGTTTGTGATATCATCGATAGCCCTGGATTTTAGACACAGATCCATTTTAAATTTTGTTTTGTAAAATATAGGGGAACTAAATGAAATAAATAAAGGGGGTGTGAGGGCGTAAAGAGGGGATGTGATATCTAGGTATTTTTAACAGGATTTGATACTAAAAGTGGGGGTGAGGGTCATAAAATACACGGGTTTGAAAAAAATTTGATAATTTGCTTTGACACCAGTTACAGTCTTTGTGAGGCCAGATTTTGGCTGTGAAGTACAAAAGGGGTTTCCCGGGTTCTCATAACACTGTGTGTGAGCTATAAAAATTAGATAAGTCGTAAAGGAAAAAAGTGTGTTTTTCCTTGGGATAAAATCATTATAAAACCCAGGGTATATATGACTGTGAATTTATGTATAAAGAAAAAATCATACCCGATACAATGCGTTGATATCATAAAATACATTTCATGTTTTTGTCAAAAAATTCCTGAGGATTGTGGTCCCCAGAGTGGGGTTTAAGATGTCATGTGAAATTGAAACTGAGGGCATACTTATGTCACCTTGGATCTTTTACATAGTTTGATGATGGCGCCCGACAAAGGGGTTTGTAAATGACTTAGAGGGGAAAGTGATGGCAGTAAAGTGGGTTTCAAAGACAGACATAGATTTGTGTAGTCATAACACAGGGGTTGGTGAAAAAAGTATTATGGATAGGGAAGTCCAAACGTAGTTTTTGGCCTTAAAATCGGTACGGTTGTGTTCCCATTCAAAACCAAGTGCGATGAATTTTTACTGAATATGGGTCAAAACCCAGTAGGTGTCTTTTTCCAAAATTTAACAGTGGCTGTGATGTCCAAGTAGAGTGTTTGTGATGTCATATACAGGGGGGTGTGGTGTCATAAAATCATTGCAAAATGGCCAGGGAATACGATATGTGAGTCATAAAAAGAGTGGGTGTTGGGTCCCAAATTAACCACAGGATGTCATACATCCATTTGGGTTTGAATCACACTTTAGTGCGGTTGGTATAATCAATATACCAGAAATTGACCCGGTTCGGGGGAATCAAAGCCCAGATAACGGGTTAATCCATAAAACCCAGGGGGGTGTGATGTCATAGATTGGTGGGGTTTATCATAAAAGAGGGGTGTGTAAATTAAAGGTTTTATTCAAAAATATCATAGGACTTTGTGGATGGGGTATCATACATAAAAAGGGGGTTATATAAATCGAAAAATTTTTTGTGTGTGATGACCGGGAACAGTGGATGGGGCTGTCAGTTAAAGTGTGTGAGTGAAAAAAATAAGTTTTTAAGCAGGCATAGAGTAAATTTTATGTCACTAAAGCGGGGGTGTCATGTCATATATACGCATATTGTTCGTACAAAATGGGTATTGGGGTGCCCCTACTCCCAGTGTGTGTTTAACTTTGATAAGTGGGTGCCCTCACACGATACAGTTTATGGGGGTTATGCTGCAGATAGATGGTTGTTTGTTTTTAAACTTTTGGGTTCATGTAAAAAATTTAGTGGAAAATGAATTCAGAACCAAGGGTTTGTGATGGGAAAGAAGGGAGGGGGCGGATGTCCGGATATGGGATGAAAAGTCATAAACCGGGGTTTGTCCCCGTCTTACAAAAGGGGTCCCGTGATTGCCCCAGAGAGTGGGGGGTGGAAACCATTGATACTGGGGTTTTGGGGAAAAAAGCATAAAATTGGTTTGTAGTCTCAGATAAAAGGGGGGTGAGATGCAGTTTTAAAAAATTTGTGTTTGTCAGTGTGTGATCTTTACTATAGTGTCTCTGATGCCACAATTCAAAGGAGGTAATGCCATGACGGCCCAAGGTTTTAAGTCATTGAAAGGATCGAAATTTTTGGGGTAGTGCCTAAGATGTCATAAAATAAAATGGGGGTTTTATGTCCTACGTACAGTTGGCCCGTTTAACATTAGAGTTTGGGTTTTGATGAACAGGTACAGGGGAAAGCAATGTCAGATATATTTAAATGAATCATGGGGTTTCAGTTCATGCCCATGTCCCTAAATAAAGTTTGGGGTCAAAACATAAAAAGTGGAAAGGATGCATTCCCCGTAGTGGTTTTTGATAGTACGCACACAGGGGTGAAAATGTCCCTACATAAAAAAGGTTGTGAATTTAAAAAGTAAAGAAATGGGGGAGACTTTAGAAGATACAGTGGGGTTTTGACCTAACAAAACTATTTAATAAAGTAATTTTATAAAAATTATTTATGTCATCATATATAGCGCTTTAAAATCTCAAAGGGTACACTTATTGTGTATCATCAATACAGTGGATGTATGACAAGATACTGCGGGTAAGATGTCAAATATATTGTGCTGATGCCTTTAAAAAAGTGGGTTTATGTCGTAACGGAGGGGTGTGATGGGCTTCCAAAAGGGCAAAGATGCCAAAATTCCCCTATTGTGATGTTATCCCAAAAGTAGGTTTTTGACTGGCAATACAGTCCCCGGGGTGATGACAAGGGTTATTTTCTGTGGTGCACATGTACAGGGTATATATTGGGCCCACATACTGGAGTGGTTTTTATACATAGATGTTGTGAGGGTTTATAAGGGACAGTAAAGTGAAACTTAAGGAGAGATGTGATGTTTTTAGAGTGCAACTGATGTCCACACATAGTGGAAAGTGATATTAGTGGGGGAGGTTTTGGGTGGCAAAGATACAGGGGGGTGCGTCCCCATATATTGGGGTGTAAGTCATGTCTGAATTTGGAAAGTGACATCATAAATACTGTGTTTTTTTCTTTTTTAAAAAAGGGTGTGATGCCCTTTTACAGCAGGTGTATCAACATAGGCCCATGGGGTCATCAACACAGAGGGGGGGAAAGTTATACAGAAATTGGGGGGGGGGGGGGGGGATTCATAAATAAGTTCATGGACGTCACAGGGAACTGGATTGAAAATCAAATAATATAAAGGTTTGATATCATCGATAGACTGGATTTTGACGAAAACAGATCCAGTTTTATGTGATGTCAAATATAGTGGAAAATGATGTCAATTTAAAAAAAGTGGTTTTGAGGCGTAAAAAGTTTGGGTTTTGTATCAAGGTATTTTACAGGGTTTGAAAAACAAATAGTTGGGGGTGAAGTCATAAAAACACGGGGGTTTTAAAAAAATTGATACATTTTCTGTGATGAAACGGGTTTCACCCTTTGAGGTCCGATATGGTGTCTGTGAAGTAAAACAAGGGGTTTTTTTTCTCATAAACTGTGTGTGAAAGCTATAAAAGTAAAATAAGGGCGTAAAGGCGAAAGTGTGATGTTTATAGAAAATCATTATATGATGTCACGATATAGTGACCGTGAAATCAAAATGTTTTAATGAAATAACCCAAACGTATACAAAAGCTGTGATAACATGAAACAGTTCATGGGGATTTTCAAAAAAAACTGAGGGTTGGGTCACAGAGTGTTTTTAGATGTCCCTGTTTATGCATCTGTGGCAAAACTTATTTACCTTTATTGTCTCTTACAAAGGGTTTTTGTGGGTGGGGTCGACAAAATGGTTTTGGGGTGACATAAAGTGGATGTGATGGCAATTAGATGGGGTTTCAAGACAGAAAATAAACTTGTGTAGTCATACACAAAGGGGTGGGTGGGAGAAGGGATATAGTGGATATGATTCCCAAACGTAAATATGGCCCCTTAAAATCGGGGACAAGGGGTTTGTGTTTTTTATTCATAAACCAAGTGCGATGATATTTTTACTGAATATTTGGGGGTTAAAGCTAGTGGGTGTCTTTTATTAAATTTCAAAATGGCTGTAGTCACAAGTAAAAGTGTAAGTGATGTCCCTAAACAGGGGTGGGTTCCAAAAATCGATTGCTTTTTTGCCCCAAAACAGATATGTATTTTTCATAAGAGTGGGTTTTTAGGTTTACAAATTTAACCCCAATGCAACCTACATTTTTGGGTTTTAAAACACACATAGTCTGGTGTGGGATAAACAATATACCATAAAGACCCAGGACAGGGGGTGCGATGTCAATATACTGGGTTTTAAAGCCAAAGAACAGTGGGTGTGATGTCCTAGAGTGGTGGAAATCAAACCCGGATGGGGTGAAAGTCATATTTGTTCATAAGATATCATAGACTTTGTGGATGTGGTATCATACATACAATGGGGGTTATATGATCGATAATTTGTGTGTGATGACACAGGTACAGTGGATGTGCTGTCAGATATAAGTGTGTGATGTGAAAAAAAAGAAGATTTGATGTCATGCATAGAGTGAATTTATGTCACTCAGCGTGGGTGTCATGTCATAAATACTGCATATTGTTCGATACATATAGTATGTGTGGGTGTCCTACATACAGTGTGTGCTATAACATTGATAGAGTGGGTGTCATCCACACTGATACAGATTATGGAGGTTATGCTGGTCAGATAGAGTGTTTTGTATTGTCGTTACACCGTTTTGGTTTTCATGTCAAATATAAGTGGATATGAATTCGAACCATAGTGGATGTGAAGTACAGAGTTGGAGTGGCTGAGATGTCACTGATATAGGAGGATAAAAACCCAAAAAAATGTCGATAAACCGTGGATGATTTCCGTCATACATAGAGTGTGCGTGATATTGTCCAGAGAGTGGTGTGTGTACACATTGATACTCTCGGGTTGAGACAAGCATACAGTGGATAGTGGAGTCTCAGATACATTGGGTGAGATGGCAGATATAACATTTGTGTTGTCATGTTGTGATCTCATCTATAGTGTTCCTCTGATGCCACGAATGCAATGGAGGTAATGCGATGAACTGCAATGGTGTATGAAGTCATAAGAAGTGGATGCGAAATTTGTGTAGTGCCTAAGATGTCATACATAAAATGGTGTGATGTCCTACGTACAGTTTGGTCTGAGTTCATCATTAGAGTGGTTGTGATGACACAGGTACCAGTGGATGCAATGTCAGATATATTTGGAGTTGAAGTCATGAGTACAGTGCATGCGATGTCATAATTAATAATGTGGTGTTCATGTCATAAAATGTGGATGTGATGCATTCATAGTGTTTTTATGATATGTACGTCACACAGTGTGTGGATGTCATACATACAAAGGTTGTGATAAGATGTAAAGAGTGGGGTGTGAGACTCAGAAGATACGTGGGTTGTGACCTAACAAAACTAGTGAAATATAGTATTGTATACAATGGATTTGATGTCATCATATATTAGCGCATGAGATCTCAAAGTATACACTTATTGTGATATCATCAATACAGTGGATAGTGATGACAGAGATACTGCGGTGGTATGATGTCAAATATAGTGTGCGTGATGCCTTAGAAATAGTGGATTTGATGTCGTAACGTGAGGATGTGATGTCCTTCCACAGGGACAAAGAATGCTGACACATACCGCATATTGTGATGTCATACAAGAGTAGCGTTGACGTGGTCCACTACAGGTCGGTGTGATGACAAGGATTATTTGGCTGTGATGTCACATGTACAGGGTATATATTGGCCTACATACTGGATGTGGTTTCATACATAGATGTTGTGAGGTCATAAGTACATGTAGAGTGAAGACTTAAGGAGTAGAAGTGATGTTACAGAGTGCAACTGATGTCACACACATAGTGGATGTGATATTAGGGTGAGAGGTTTTGATGGCAAAGATACAGAGTGGTTGTGCTGTCTCATATATTGGGGTGTGATGTCATGTCTGAAGAGGATGTGAACATTCATAAATACTGTGTTTTTGCTGTTGTAAAGAGATGTGATGCCATCTAACAGTGCAGATGATATCAATACATAGGCCGAGTGTGGTGTCAAGCAACACAGAGGGTGGGATGTTATACAGATTGGGTGTGATGTCATAAATATAGTGCATAGGATGTCAAACAGGTATACTGGATTGTGATATCATACTATATATATTAGGTTGTGATATCATCGATAGACAGGGATGTGACGACACAGATCCAGTTGATGTTTGATGTCAAATATAGTGGAACTGATGTCATAAATAAAGTGGTGCTGAGGCGTAAAGAGTGGATGTGATATCATAGGTATTATACAGGATTTGATTCACATATAGTGGAGGTGATGTCATACATACAAGGGGGTTTGATAAAATGATACATTTGCTGTTGATGACAACAGTTACAGTCGTTGTGAGGAGGTCAGATATGGTGTCCTGTGTAAGTACACAAATGGTTCTGTTCTCATAACACTGTGTGTGATGCTATATAAAGTAGATAAGTCGTAAAGGTAGAATGTGTGATGTCATAGATAGAGTCATTAGAATGATGTTGTCACGTATATTAGTGACTGTGATATCATATGTGGTGAGATGAAATGGTTATCATATCGTATACAATGCTGTGTGATATCATGAATACAGTGCATGTGCGATGTCATAAATACTGAGGATTGTGGTCATGTTAGAGTTGTGGTGTAATGATGTCAATGTGTTAGTGCATATGTATGGCAGTTGAATGGCACCTACTTATGTCACTCAGTTGATCTCTCTGTGACATAGTTTTAACATGTGTGATGGCGTCGACAAGTATTTTATTTAGTTGTGATGACATATAGAGTGGTATGTGATGGCAGTTAGATGGGAGTTTCAAGACAGACATAGAGCTTGATGTTAGTCATACACACGTGTGTGCTGAGAATTAGTCGGTATATAGTGGATATGATGTCCTAAAACGTTGTATGTGCCATGACATCGGTACAGTGTTAGTGTTCCCATTCATATACCAAGTGCGATGATATTTTTACTGATTATGGTGTCTAAAGTATAGTAGGTGTCTTGTCATAATTACAGTGGCTGTGATTCACAAGTAAGTGTATGTGATGTCATATACAGTGGGTGTCGGTGTCATGAATCGATTGCATATGTTGCCATGAATACAGATATGTGATGTCATATAGAAAGTGGGGTGGAGTGTTAGGTCACAAATTAATCACAGGATGTCATACATACAGTTGGGTTTGATATCACAACATAGTGCTGGTGTGGTATAATCAATATACTCAGTAATGACCCAGGTACAGGGGATGCGATGTCAGATATAATGGGGTTAATGCCATGAGAACAGTGGGTGATGTTGTGATGTCATAGAGTGGTGTGATATCATACAGAGTGGGTGTGATGTCATATGTAGTTCATAAGAATATCATAGACTTTGTGGATGTGGTATCATACATACAATGGGGGTTATATGATCGATAATTTTGTGTGTGATGACACAGGTACAGTGGATGTGCTGTCAGATATAAAGTGTGTGATGTGAAAAAAAGAAGATTTGATGTCATGCATAGAGTGATTTATGTCACTCACGTGGGGTGTCATGTCATATATACTGCATATTGTTCGATACATATAGTATGTGTGTGTCCTACATACAGTTGTGTGTTATAACATTGATAGAGTGGGTGTCATCACACTGATACACGATTATGGAGGTTATGCTGTCAGATAGAGTGGTTGTAATTGTCTTTACACGGTTTGTTTCATGTCAAATATAGTGGATATGAATTCAGAACCATAGTGATGTGGATGGGACAGATGGAGTGGCTGTGATGTCCACTGATATAGGGGATACAATGTCATAAAACGTGGAATGTGCCGTCATACATAGAGTGTGCGTGATATTGTCCAATAGTGGTTGTGAGTAACATTGATACTCTGTGTTTGAGGACAAGCATACAGTGGATGTAGTCTCAGATACAATGGTGAGATGGCAGATATAAACATTTGTGTTGTCATGAGTGTGATCTCATCTATAGTGTCAGTGATGCCACGAATGCAAATGGAGTGTAATGCGATGACGCGCAATTGGTGTGAAGCCATATAAAGTGGATGCGAAATTTTTGTATAGTGCCTAAGATGTCATACATAAAATGGGTGTGATGTCCTACGTACAGTTGGTCTAGATCATCATTAGAGTGGTTGTGATGACACAGGTACAGTGGATGCAATGTCAGATATATTTTGAGTGAAGTCATGAGTACAGTTGCATGCGATGTCATAAATAATGTGGTGTCATGTCATAAAATGTTTATGTGATGCATTCAAAATGGGGGTCATACGGATTGGGTTTATCATAATTTGGTCATAGGACGTCAGAGGATTAAGGATATGATTATTATAATTAAGGTTGTGTACACATAGAGGATGTGATAAAGACGTTTGATGGCAAAATAAGTGGATGTGTCTCAATATGGTGTGATGCGTAAGGTGGAGTGAATCATAAGTATTTTGTTTGATACAATAGGGAGTGATGCATCTACATGCGTTTGATAAAATTGTCATTTGCTGTGGAACACAGTTAGGGTGTGTGAGTTTCAGATTGGTGTTGTAATAACAAGGGTTCTGTTCTCAAATTTGGAGTGATATCTATAAATAATAGGTTGTAAAGTAGAATGTGTGAGTCAAGATCCAGTTATTGATGTCAATATAAGATGGAACTATGTGAAAAATAGTTATCGTATAATGTGTGAATATCATGATACGTGATTAGATAAATATGAGGTTGTGTCACAACTGGTTTGATTATGTGATACATTGTGGAAATATGTCACGTGATCTTATGTTGTTGTGCGTGACAAAGTGTTTGTTCATAATGGATGTGATGGCATTAAATGGGTTAAAGAATAGAGTTATGTAGTCATAAAGGTACTAAACGTAATAGTGATATGATGTCCTAATGTATGATGAATCGATACATGTTAGATTCCCATTCATATACAGTGCGTGATTTTATAATATGGGTTAAAGCAAGAGTGTTTTATATTCAGTGGTGTGATTCAGGCAATTATGTCTGATTTACATAGTTTGGTGTGATGTCGATGCATATGTTGCATGAATACAGATATTGTGCTTGAGGGTTTGGTTACAATATCAGGAATGCTTATCGTTTTGAACCACATAGTGCTGGTGGGTATTATGATCTACCTAGTAATGTCCAGACAGGGTCAGTGTTGTTATGGTATCCATGAGAAGATTGTTTATGTTGGTGGTAACATACAAGTGGGTGTATGTCATATGTAGTTCTAAGATATCATAGACTTTGTGGATGGTCATAATACAAGGTGTGGGTTATATGATTGATAATTTGCTGAATACAAGGTCAATGGATGTGTGTAGTAAAAGTTAGGAAAAAGATAGTATGTTGGTGAATTAGCACTAGTGTGGTTGTATATATATATACTGCATATTGTGGTACATATAGTATTGTGGTTTCCCATAACAGTGGTTAATATAGAGTGGGTGATCATATAGTTTGGAGGTTATGTAGTAGAGTGGTTTATTGTCTTTAGCTGGTTTGTTTCATACATAAATGGGTATGAATCGAAATTTGGTGTGATGGACAGGTAGTGGTGTGTGTCAATATAAAGGGGATGAAGTAAAACTGATGTGCGCATAGATGTGATATTTGTCAAGGTGGGTGTGTACATTATACCTGGGTTTGTGGACAAGATGTGTTAGTTGTACAAGGTGAGTGGAGTATACATGTAGTTTGGGGTATTATTATGGTCTGATGTCTTACACGTTTGTCATGCAAATATGTGGAATGAATCAGAACCAAGTGGATGTGAGGCAGATGGATGGCTGTGATGTCATGTAGGATGACGTCATAAAGTGGATGTGCGTCTACAGAGTCGTGATATTGTGAGATGGGTGTGTAACATGAACTCTGGTTTGAGACAAGCATACAGTGGATGAGCAATCATGGTAGTGTTAATTTGTGTCATGTGTGTCATCATATGTCTATGCAAGCAATGGGGTAATGCGTGATGCATGGTGTGAAGTCATATGAAGGGAGCAAATTTGTGTAGCTAGATGTACATAAATGGGTGTGAGTCATACAGTTGTCTGAGTTATCATAGAGGTTGGATACACAGACAGTGGATGATGTAGATAATTGGAGTGAGTATAGTACAGTATGGATGTCATAAATATGTGTGTCAGAAAAGTGGATTATGCTTCATAGGTTTTGTATACGCCACAGGTGTGGTGTCATACATCGGTGTGATAATGTAAAGTGGTTGAACTAGAGTACAGGTTGTGACCTAACAAACGGAATTGTTTGTATACAATGATTTGATTCTAATATATACGAGGACTCAAAGATACACTTATTGTGATATCTAAATGTGGATGTGTACGAGATCTGGATATGAATCATAATGTGTGCTGATACTTAGAATGTGGTTTGATGTCGAAACGTGAGGATGGATGTCGTCCACAGGGCAAAGAATGTAAATAGATATGTGATGTCATACAAGGAGTGTGACGTGTCAATACAGTCGGTGTGATGACAAGGTTATTGTGGTGTACATGTACAGGTTAATGGTACATACGGATGTGTTCTAAAGATTTGAGGTATAATACAGTAGATGAGATAAGGAGAGATTGATGTTAATGAACTGATGTCACACACATGTGGTGTGTATTAGTGGAGAGGTTTTGATGGCAAAGTACAGGGGTTGTTGTCAATATGGTGTGATGTATGTCTGAAGTGGATGTGACTAATAAAGTTTTGCTGGTAAAAGTGTAGCCATCTACAGTGCAGATGATATATCATAGGCATGTGTATCTGCAAACACAGGTGGGATGTATTTACAGATTGGGTGTGATGTCATAAATATTTTTCAAGGGTACAGTATACTGGATGTGATATCATATATATATATAGGTTGTGATATCATCGATAGACTGGATGTGAGACAATCAGTGATGTGATTGTAATATAGTGGAACTGATGTCTAAAAGTGTGTGATGGCTAAAGAGTTGGATGTATATCATAGGTATTACAGTTGATACATTAGGGGTGTGTATAAAGGGTTTGATAATTGATACATTTGGTGAACATACAGTCGTTAGGTCAGTTATGGTTGTGAACACAAGGTTTGTTCTCATAACTGTGTGTGATGCTAATAAGTAGATAGTCGTAAAGGTAGAATGTGATGTCATATAGAGTCTTTTGTAGTATATAGTGACTGTGATTATCGTAGTAATGAAATATATCTATACATGGTGGATATCATGATACAGTGCAGTGATGTATAATATAGATTGTGGTCACAGAGTGTGGTTAGAGTCACATGTGATCTGATGCATACTTATGACCTGTGATCTCTACATAGTTGTGTGATGGTGTCAAAGTGGTTGTGATGACTATAGGTGTGGGATGGCAGTTAGATGGGTTTCAAGCAGAAAATAGGTTGTATTAACACGGTTGCTGAAGAACGTATATGGTATATGTTCTAAACGTAGTATGTGCATGACATCGGTACAGTGTTAGTGTTCCATTCATATACAAGTGCGATGATATTTTACGAATATGGTTCTAAAGATAGTAGGTGTTTGTCATAATTACAGTGGCTTGATGTCACAAAGTGATGTGTTTTATACAGTGGGTGTGGTGTATTAATGTAATTTGATAATAATATGTAGTCTATAGTTTGTTAGGTCACAAATTAACACAGATGTCATAAAAAGTTGTTTGATATCACACATAGCTGGTGTGGTATAATCATATACCAGTAAGCCCAGGTACGGGGATGCGATGTCAGATTACTGGGTTTATGATCGAAAGTGGGTTGGATGTCATAGAGTGGTGTGATTATCAAGTGGTTATGTCAATGTAGTTCTAAGAATCAAGACTTGGGATTGGTATATACATACATGGGGGTTATTGATCGATAATTTGTGTGATGACAAGGTACGTGGATGTGTGTCAGATATAAAGTGATATTTGAAAAAAAGATTGTGTCTGCTAGAGTGAATTTATGTCACTCAGTTTGGGGTTGTCATATATACTGCATATTGTTCGATACATATAGTAGTGTGGTGTCCTACTACAGTGGTTTAACATGAAAGAGTGGGTGTCATCACATGATACTGATATGGGGTGGAAGATGTTTGTTTGTCTTACAGTTTGTTCTGTCAAATATAGTGGATATGAATTCAGAACCGGGATGTGATGGGACGATGGAGTGCTGTGCAGATAGGGGATGACATTCATAACCGTGGATGTCCGCATAATAGGTGTGCTGTATTGTCCAGGGTGTGTGAACATGTACTGGGTTTGGCAAGCCAGGGATGTAGTCTCAGATACGGTTAGGGCAGAATAACTTTGTGTTTAAGTGGTGATCTTTATAGTTTGATGCACGAATGCATGGGTAATGCAAAGAAGGGTGGAGATTAATGAGTGGTAGAATTAGTGGATTCAATAATGGGGAATGTAAAATTGGTGTCATAAAAGGCGGGTTTGTAAAATTAATTTGTGATAAAAATAGTGGTATGCAAGTAAGGATTGGATATTTGTTAATGGTGTAGAAAATAGGGTTAATTGATGAGTTAATGTAAAGGCATACCCAAAAAAGGTGGGGATTTAAAAGTGGTGATAGGGGAATGTTTTGAAAAAAAGGAATTTTTTGGAAAAAGGTAATGTAAAATGAAAAATCTGAAAACAAAAGTTTAAATATGGTTAAATAATTAAAGGGTATGAAAAATTTTCAGTTAGAAAATAGGGGGTATTTAGAAAGTTTGATGCAAAAAGGTTGCTGCCAAAATTTTTGGATTTGTAAAAGGGGACAAGGGTTTTTGGGTTTAAAAGGATAATGTATTCCTTACAAGGATTACTGGGGGGGTTTTTAAAAATTTTGGAGTTAAACAGTAGGAGTTTAAAGGGTGGGAGTAATTTCAATAATGGATGTCAAATAAGGGGTTTGTGATAAAAAAGGTGTTTTCAAAAATTGAGGTAAAAAGTGTGTGGCCCTTTAGTGATTTTTTTGAAAGGGTGTGATATAATTGTTATTAAAGAGGGGGTTAAAAGGTGATGTTTTAAACATGGGTTTAAAATAATGGCATGTTTCACAGATGGTGTATGAAAAAGATATGGGTTGTAATAAAGTGGTGTGTTCATAAATTTGATAATCAAAAGGAAGAGAAAATAAAATTTGTGATTCATAAGAGTGTATAAAGGTTAGGGGTAAAAAGTGGAAGTATTCATATATTGGGTTTTTTGGAAAAGTATGATAAGATGGTTGTAAAATGATATTGTGGTGGGGGTTTTAAAAGTTTTTTAGAAATTGTTTGATACATGAATCTTATAATTATGTGTGGTCATAAAAGGGTTTTCAAAAGGGGTGTATAGTAGAGTAAAAGCAGATAGAAGTTGTAATTATTCGTAATGATGTATAACTTAAGGGTTGTAATTCTAATTGGTATATTCTAACTGAATGATATGTCTTTTAAAAGGGGGGTTTACGAATGGGTTTGCATTGTATAATTGTTGTGAAATTAATGGGTTTTAAAGTGTTTTGGTCGAAAGGGGTTTTAAATGTTTGGGTCCAAGGGGGAAAAGGGTTTAAGGGGATTCTAACCAGAAGGGCATGAATAAATTTATATGTTTAATCCGGGAAGGGTTTTTTAGTGTTTCCCAAATAAAGGGGTTAAATTATTCTGATTAAAGGATTGTTTTAATAAAGTGGGTGATAATGTTGAACCAAACACGGTTAAGTCGTTGAGGGCAGAATTTAACAGTGGTTATTAAAGGGGTTTTATCAAAAAGGTGTGTTTCAAAATATTCGGATATCCCAATGGGGGGATAAAAATGTTATAAATGGGTTGTTTTTTTGGTATCAAAAAAGTGGGGTGATTAAAAAGGGGTTTATAATTTGTGGTTTTGTACCTGTATTGAAAATGTGGGGAATTGCAAAAAGGGTTTTTGATCAAAAGTGTGTAAAAGGTGTTGGTATTTTAATAAAAGTATGTGGGTAAAAGTATAATGTTTTACTTATAGGGTTTCTTCATTATGTGTATGATTTAAAAGTATGGTTATACAGTGGGGTTTTAATTTAAAGGTGTAAAAATTTGAAAAAATTTTTCTTAAAGATAGTGGGGATATTTCAAGAGTGGTTTGGGGAATTTGAATTTTTTTGGGGCAAAAGTGGTTTTTAAATTGTTGTTGGGGGCGTTTAAAATGGGTTTTGGATGCATTACTGAATTTATCCAAATTGGTAATTGGGAAGGGGAAATTTTTGGGGAGGAAATTTAATGATTGCCAAAAAAAGGGAGTGTGATTTAATTTTTAAAACAGTGGGGGGTGTCATGAACGATTGCATATTTGCCTAAATACAGATATGTGATGTCATAAAGGGGTGTTAGGTCAAAAATTTAAAACCCGGGATTCTAATCATTTGGGTTTGATATAACACATATGTGGTGTGGTATAACAATATACTCAGTAAGGCCCCAGGAAAGGGGGATGCGATGTCAGATTACGGGGTTATGCCTAGAACAGTGGGTGTGATGTCATAGAGTGGTGTGATATTACAGAGTGGGGGGATTTCATTGTATTCTAAGAAATCATAGACTTGGGATGGGTATCTAAAACAAGGGGGGTTTTGATCGAAAATTTTGTGTGTGATGAAAAGGGTACGTGGATGTTGTCAGATAAAATGTGTGAGGGGGAAAAAAAAAAATTTGATGTCATGCTAGAGTAATTATGTCACTCGCGGGGGGTGTCTGTCATATATACTGCATATTTTTCGATCAAAAAGTATGTGTGGTGTCCTACATACATGTGTTTTATAAATTGATAGAGGGGTGTCATCCAGATACGTTTATGGAGGTTAGCTGTCAGAAGAGGGTTGTTTGTCTTTAACGGTTTGTTCATTCAAATATAGTGGATATGAATTCAGAACCATGTGGATGTGATGGGACGAGGGGAGTGGCTGTGATTCACGATTAGGGGATGACTTTCAAAAACGTGGATGTGCGTCATAAAGATGTGCTTTTATTGCCCCAGAAGTGGGGGTTTGGTAACATTGATACTTGGTTTGAGGACAAGCATACATGGTTAGTCTCAGATACAAGGGGTGAGTTTGGCAGATATAACTTTTGTTTTCATTTGTTGATCTATTTTTAAGTGTCTCTGATCCACGAATGCAATGGAGGTAATGGATGAGAAGGGTGTGAAGTATTAAAGTGGATGCGAAATTTTGTGTAGTCCCTAAGATGTCATACATAAAATGGGTGTGATGTCCTAACGTACAGTTGGTCTGAGATCATCATTAGAGTGGTTGTGATGACACAGGTACAGTGGATGCATTGTCAGAATATATTTTGGACGTCTGATGTCATGAGTACAAGTGCATGACGCGCAAGTCAATATAACAATGTGGTGTCATGTCATAAAATGTGGATGTGATGCCTTCAGTAGAGTTTATGTTAGTACGCACACAAGGTGTGATATGTCTTACATACAAAAGGCGGTGTGAACTGCGGATGTAAAGAGTGGGTGTGAGACTCAGAAGATAAAGTGGTTGTGACGTAACAATCAAACGAGCTGTAAATGTATTGTATACAATGAAGTTGAATGTCATCAAATATAGCGAATGAGATTATCAAAGATACCACTTTATGTGTGCTGTCATACAATAACAGTGAATGTTGCTGACAGACGATACTGCGGGTATGATTGTCTAATAATAGTGCTGCGTGATGCCTTAGAATTAGTGTTTGATGTTCGTAACGTGAGGATGTGATGTCTTCACAGGGGCAAATGATGCTTGCACATACGCATATTGTCGATGTCATACAAGAGTAGGCAGGGAGTTTGCACGTTTGGTCAAATTACAGCACTCGGTTGTGATGACAAGGATTATATGCTGTGATGTCACATGTGTCCAGGCTATACTATATTGGCCTACATATCTGGATGTGGTGTCATACATAGATGTTGTGAGGTCATAAGTTACAGTAGCGTGCAGGATTACGAGTAGATGTGATGTTACAGAGTGCAACTGGAGTGTACTCAACATAGTGGATGTGATATTAGGGAGAGGTTTTGATGGCAAAGATACAGGGGGAGTGGGCCTGTCTCATTTATTGGGTGTGATTGTATGTCTGAAGTGGATGTGACATCATTACAATACTGTGTTTTGCGGTTGTAAAGAGGTGTGAAGCCATCTTACAGTATGCAGTGAAGATGATTGTCTTTTATTGTTTTTTTTTTTTGTTGTGTATTTTTGTTTGGCAGATGATATCATTACATTAGGCCGAGGTGTGTGTCAGCAAACTCAGAGGGTGGTGATGTTATACAGATTGGGTGTGATGTTCATCAATAAGTGCATAGGACGTCACAGGTATACTGATTGATATCATTTATATATATAGTTGTGAATCATCGAGTAGACTGGATGTGACGACACAGATCCAGTTGATGTGATGTCAAATATAGTGGAAGTGATGTCATAAATAAAGTGGTGTGATGGCGTAAAGAGTGGGATGTGATATCATAGGTATTTACACAGGATTTGATACATATATAGTGGAGAGGTGATGTCATACATACACTGGTTTGATAAAATTGATACATTTGCTGTGATGACACAGTTACAGTCGTTGTGAGGTCAGATATGGTGTCTGTGAAGTACACAAGGGTTACTGTTCTCATAACACTGTGTGTGATGCTATATAAAGTAGATAAGTCGTAAAGGTAGTATGTGTGATGTCATAGATAGAGTCATTATACATGATGTTCACGTATATAGTGACTGTGATATCATATGTAGTAGATGAAATATCATATCGTATACAATGCGTGTGATATCATGAATACAGTGCACTGTGATGTCATAAATACTGAGGATTGTGGTCACAAGAGTGTGGTTATGATGTCATGGTGTAGTTGCATCTGCATGCGCAATACTTATGTCACCTGTGATCTCTTACATGAGTTTGTGTGATCGGCGATGTCACAAAGTGGTTGTGATGACACATATAGAGCAGTGGATGTGATTGAGCAGTTAGGATGGGGTATCAAGACAGACTATATAGAAGCTTGTGTAGTCATACACACGGTGTGCGTGAGAAACGTATATAGTGGATATGATGTCCTAAACGTAGTATGTGCCCATGACATCGGGTACTAGTGTTAGTGTTCCCATTCATATACCAACGTGCGATGATCTTTTTTACTGAATATGGGTGTCTAAAGCATAGTAGGTGTCTTGTCATAATTACAGTGGCTGTGATGTCACAAGTAGAGTGTATGTGGTGTCATATACAGTGGGTGTGGTGACAATTGAATCGGTTTGCATATGTTGCCATGCAATACAGATATGTGATGTTCATATAGAGTGTGGTGTTAGGGTCACAAAATTTACCACAGGATGTCATACATACAGTTGGTTTGATATCACACATAGTGCTGGTGTGTGTATAATCAATATACATCATAATGATCCCAAGGTACAGGGGGATGCGGATGTCAAGATATACTGGTTAATGCCATGTGAGAACAGTGATGGGTGGGGATTGTCATAGAGTGAGTGTTATATCATACAGAGTGGGTGTGATGTCATATGTATTCATAACGATATCATAGACTTTGTGGATGTGGGTTGGTATCATACATACAATGGGGGTTATATGATCGATAATTGTTGTGGGCTAGATGACACAGTACAGTGGATGTGCTGTCAGATATAAAGTGTGTGAGTGTGAAAAAAAGAAGATTTGATGTCATGCATAGAGCGTGAATTTGATGTCACTCAGCTGTGGGTGTCATGTCATATATACTGCATATTGTTCGATTCCTATATAGTAATGTGTGGTGTCCTACATACAGTGGTGTGTTATAACATTGATAGAGTGGTGTCATCACACTGATACAGATTATGGAGGGTTTTTTATGCTGTCAGATAGAGTGGTAATGTATTGTCACATACACGGTTTTTCATGTCAAATATAGTGGATATGAATTCAGAAGCAATAGTGATGTTGATGGGCTTGGGGACAGATGGATTTTAGTGGCTGTGATGTCACTGATAGAGGGGATGACTTGCATAAACCGTGGATGTGCCGTCATACATAGAGTGTGCGTGATATTGTCCAAGAGAGTGGGTGTGGTAACATGAGTGATACTCTGGGTTGAGGACAAGCATACATGATGTAGTCTCAGATACCAATGGGTGAGATGGCAGATATAACATTGTGTTGTCATGTGTGTGATCTCATCTATAGTGTCTCTGATGCCTACGAATGCAATGGAGGGTAATGCGATGACTCTGCAATGGGTGTGAAGTCATATGAAGTGTGATGCGGGCAAATTTTGTGTAGTTCCTAATAAGTCATACATAAAATGGGTGTGATGTCCTACGTACAGTTGGTCTGAGATCATCATGTAGAGTGGTCTGTGATGACACAGGTACAGGATGATGCAATGACATGATCATATCTATGGTTTTTTACGATTCAGACACCGTCATAGTACATGCATGCGATTCATCAAATAAAGTGTTGGTAGTCTCTGTCATAAAATGGGATTGTGAGTGCATGTCAGTAGTGTTTAGGATATTGACTGCACACAGGTGTGAGATGTCATACATACAATATGGTGTGTGATAAGATGTAAAGATTAGTGGGTGTGAGACACAGAAGATACATTGGTTGTGACCTAAACAAAACGATGTGAATATGTATTTGTATACAAATGGATTTGACGTCTCATATATAGCGAATGAGATCTCATGATACTCTTAGTGTGATATTCATTCAATACGGTGGATGTGATGACAGAGTGTACTGGGGTTATGATGTCAAAATATAGTGTGCGTGAGTGCCTTAGGAAATAAGTGGTTTGATTATCTTAACGTGCGGATGTGATGTCTTCCACAGGGCATAAAGATGATTGCACAGATCGAATATTGTGGATGACATACAAGAGGTAGATTTGTGACGTGTGGTCAAGACAGTCGGTGTGATGATCAAAGGAATATTTTGATGTGATGTGCACAAGTACATAGGGGTATTAGTGGCCTACATACAGGATGTTGTGGTATCAATACATAGATGTGTGTGAGTCTGTTAGGGACTTACAGTGAAGACTAAGAGGAGATGTGTTTAAGAGCAACGAGTCACACACCTAGATTTTGTGGGATGTTGTGAGCAAGTTTACATGGCGTCTCATAAGTGAGTCATTCGGATATGGATGACATCAAAAGACGTGTTGCGTGGTAAAAATTGATGCCATCTACATGCCGTATAGCATACATAGCCATGTGTTTCACAACTCAAGGATTTAGTACAATTGTGTTTCATAATTATATGCATATCCCACAGTAAACTGATGTATTTCAAAATATATATAATGGTGATACATCTAGAACTATTGACGACACAGATCCATTTATGTGATGTCAAAATAGTGGAACTATGTCATAAAAAAAAGGGTGTGATGGCGTAAAGAGGGGGAGTGATTCATAGGTATTAAAGGTTTGATACATTAGTGGGGTGATGTCTACATACACTGGGTTTGATAAAATTGATACATTTCTGTGATGACAAGTTAAGTCGTTGTAAGGTCAGATATGGGTCTGGAAGTACACAAGGTTCTGTTCTCATAACACTGTTGTGATCATAAAAGTAGAAAAGCGAAAAGGTAAATGTGTAGTCATAGTAGAGTCATATATGATGCAGTAATAGGACTGTGATATCATATTAGTAGAAAAATATCAATCGTAAAAAATGGTGGGATATCTAAATACATCATGGATGTATAAATCGGAGGATTGTGGTCACAGAGTGTGGTTATGATGTCAGGTATGCATCTGAGGCATCTTATGTACCTGTGACTCTTACATATTTGTGTGTGGCTCGAAAAAAGGGGTTTGTGATGACATATAAGTGGATTTGCATAAGAGGGTTTCAAACAACATCAAGCTGTGTAGTCAACACACTGCTGATGAATCAGTAGTGATATGATGTCCCTAAACCAGTATCATTACATCGGTACTAGTGTTATTGTTCCCAGTCATATACCACTGGCGGGATTATCTTTTTTAACGTGACTATGGGTGTCTAAAGCATAAGTAGTGTCTTGTCATAATTTACAGTGGCTGTGATGTCACAAGTAGAGTGTATTGTGATTCCATATAACAGTGTTTGGTGGACAATTGAATCGAATTGCAATATGTTTGCCATGAATACAATATGTGATGTCATATAGAGTGGTGTGTTAGGTTCACAAATTAACCACGAGATGTCATACATACAGTTGGTGTTCTGATATCACACATAGTGCTGGTGTGTATATATCAAATACTCAGTAAATAGTGTACCCAGGTACATGGTGGGATGCGGATGATCAGATATACTGGGATTATCTATGCCATGAGAACAGTGGGTGAGATGTCATAGAGGGTTGTTATATCATACACAGTGGGTGTGATGTCATAAGTAATTTCATAAATATCATAGACTATGTTGTGTATGGATGTATCATACATACAATGGTGGTATATATGATCGATAATTGTGTGTGATGACACCAGGTTACAGTGGATGTGCTGTCAGATATAAAATTTGTGATGTGAAAAAAAGAAGATTTGATGTCATCATAGAGTGAATTTATAACGTCACTCAGCGTGGGTGTCATGTCATAAATACTGCATATTGTTCGATACATATAGTATGGAGTGTGTGTCCCTACATACAGTGTGTGTTATAACATTGATAGAGTGGGTGTCATCACACTGATACAGATTATGTGAAGTTATGCTGTCAGATAGAGTGTTGTATTGTCTTACACGGTATTGGTTTCATGTCAAATATATTGGATATGAATTCAGAAACCATAGTGGTATTTGTGATGGGACAGATGTAGTGGCTGTGATGTCACTGATATATAGGGCTCGATGACATGTCATAAACCGTGGAGTGTGCCGTCATACATAGAGTGTGCGTGATGCGTTGTCCAGAGAGTACAAGGTTGTGGTAACATTGATTACTCTGGGTTTATAGAGATGTACAAGCATACACGTGGATGTAGTCTCATATACAATGGGTGAGATGCAGATATAACATTTGTGTTGTCATGTGTGTGATCTCATCTATAGTGTCTCTGATGCCACGAATGCAATGGTAGGTAATGCGATGACTGACAATGTGTGTGTTCTGAAGTCATAAAGTGATGTATGTGGCAAAGTGTTGTGTAAAGTGCCTAATATTCATACATAAAATGGGTGTGATTATCCCCAACGTACAGTTGTTCTGAGATCATCACTATAGATGTGGTTGTGATGACACAGGTACAGTGATGCAATGTCAGATATATTTGGCAGTGATGAAGTCATGAGTACAGTGCATGCGATGTCATAAATAATGTGGGTGTCATGTTCATGAAAATGTGGATGGTGATGCATTCAATAGTGTTGAGAATGAAGTACGCAAACAGGTGTGAGATTTTGTCATACATATACAAAGGTTGTGATAAGATGAAAAGATGGGTGTGAACTCACAGGAAGATACAGTGTTGTGACCTAACAAAAACTAGTGAATATGTATTGTATACAATGGATTCGATTCATCATAAATAGCCATGAGATCTCATACGTGATACACTTATTGTGATATCATCAATACATGGATGTGATGACAAGATACTGCGGGAAATTGATGGATGTCAAATATAGTGCTTTGATGCCCTTAGAAATGAGTGTTTTTGATGTCGTAACGTGAGGATTTGATTCCCGATCATTCCACAGGCAAAGATGCTGCACATTACGCATATTGTGAAGTCATACAAGAGTAGGTGTGTGTACGTGGTCAATACAGTCGGCGGTGTGTTATGACAAAGATTATTTGCTGTGATGTCACATATATAGGATATTATTAGCCTACATACTGATGTTGTTTCATACATAATGGTTTGTGAGGTCATAAGGTACAGTAGAGTGAAGACTTAAGGAGATAGATGTGATATGTTACAGAGTGCAACTGATGTCACACATATGATGGTTGTGAACGACACCACGACATAAAAGTGGGTGTGATATTAGTGGAGAGTTTTGATGCAAAGATACAGTGGGTGTGCTGTCTCATATAGTGGTGTGACGTCATGTCTGAAGTGGATGTGACATCATAAATACTGTTGTTTTGCTGTTTCAAAGAGGGTGATGTGATGCCATCTACAGTGCAAATGATATCATATCATAGGCCGGCCGTTAGTGTGGTGTCAGCAACACAGAGGGTGGGATGTTATACAGATTTGGGTGTGATGTCATAAATATAGTGCATAGAATGTTCACAGGGTATACTGATTGATATCTAATATATATATATAGTTGTGATATCATCGATAGACTGGGTGTGACGACACAGATCCATTTGATGTGAATGTCAAATATAGTGGAATGATGTCATAAATAAAGTGGTGTGTGATGGCGATAAAGAGTGATGTGATATCATAGGTATTACATACAAGATTTCATACATATAGTGTAGGGTGATGTCATACATACACTGGGTTTGATAAAATTGATACATTTTGCTGTGAAACACAGTTACAGTCGTTTGTGAGTCAGATATGGTGGTCTGTGAAGTACACAATCCGTTCTGTTCTCATAACACTGTGTGTGATGCTATTATAAAGTAGATAAGTCGTAAAGGTATAGTAGATGAATGTGATGGTCATAATGATAGGAGTCATTTTATATGATGTCACGTATATAGTGACTGTGATATCATATGCAGATAATGAAAAATCGTCATATCGTATACGATGGCCGTGTGATGTTATCAGTGAAATACAGTGGCAATGTGAATGTATCATGTAAATACTGAGGATTCTTGTGGTCCATCAGAGTGTGCGTTATGGGATGTCATGTTGTGAGTGCATACTGATTGGCATACATATGCCACTGTGATCTCTTACATAGTTGTGTAGATGGCGTCGACAAAGTGGGTTCTGTGATGACATATAGAGTGGAATGTGATGGCAGTTAGATCGGTCGGTTATCAAGACAGACATCGAGAGCTTGTGGTTGAGTGACATACACACAGTCTGTGGAGTGAAGAACGTAGATATAGTGGATATGATGTCCTAAACGGAGTATGTATTGTGCCATGACATCTCGGGTTGTTCAGTGTTAGGTGTTCCCATTGGCATATACCAAGTGCGATGATTATTTTTTACTGATATTGATGTCTAAAGCACCTAGTAGGCTGTCTTGTCATAATTACAGTGGCTGTGATGTCAACAAGTACCGAGTGTATGTGATGTCATATATCAGTGGGTGTGGTGTCATCGTGAACCGATTGCATATGTTGCCATGATTAACAGACTTGTGATTTGTCAACCTAAAGAGTGGGTGTGTTAGGTCACAAATTAATCACAGGATGCCATACATACAGTGGTTTTGATAGTCACAACATAATGGCTGGTGTGGTATAATCCATAAACTCAGTACATGGACCCAGGGTACAGGGGATTGCGATATCAGATATACTGGGGTTAGATGCCATGAGAGAACAGTGGGTGTGTGCTGTCATAGAGTATGGTGATTATCATAGACAGGAGTGGAATCATGCGATGTGAGGCATTCTGTGATGTCATTATGTAGCTTCATAAGATATTCATAGACTTTGTGGCTGTGGGTATCTAACATACAATGGGGGTGTATATGATCGATATTTGTGTGTGATGACACAGGTACATTCCGTGAGTGGAATAGTGCTGTCAGATATAAAAGGGTATACTATACACGTTGAATGGATGTGACGAAGATAGGATGTTGGAAGATGTGAAAAAAAGAAGAAAGATGTGATTTGTAATGTTAATGTCATTCAGTATAGACACGTGAATTATGTCAGCTCAGCGTGGGTGGTTGATGTCATATATACTGCATATTGTTCGATACATATAGTATGTGTGGTGTTACCTTATTTGTTATCTCTTGTGTCCCTTGTCCCTACATACAGTGTGTATAACATTGTAGAGTTTATGTCATACATTGATAGAGATTATGGAGGTTATGGTCAGATAGATGGTTTTATTGTCTTTACACGGAAGTGTTTTCATGTCAAATATATGGATCATGAATTCAGAACCATAAGTGGATTGTGATGGGACGATGGAGTGGCAGTGATGTCACACCTGATACAGGGATGAGATTCCATTGGACCGTGAGATGTGATTATAGTGAGGGGATCTGTCAGATAGAGTGGTTAGATGGTTGTATTGTCTTTACTCATGCAACGCGTTGGTTTACATGTAGAATTGTATGAATGTCGATTATATGCGTGTGGCAAGGTCCAATATTACAAACTTGTTGGATATCATGAAGAGGTTCTTGATCGACTAAACGTAGTGAGTCATCTGTGTGAGGGCATATAACAGTGAGTGGGACAAATGGAGTGTGTGAGATGTCATAGGGAAATGTTTTAGAGGTTGCTCATTGCCCATGGTATTTTGACGATCTCATATGGGGAATAGATGATGTCATAAATACACTAGTGGATGTGCCGTCATAAAGGCTGTAGATTCATAAAGTTTGTGTTATGTCATTCATCCTGATGTGCCCAGTCCACGACATAGAGTGTGCGAGATGTCGTGTTGGACAAGAGTGTTGTGTTTATCAATTGTAACTTTGGATATCCACCCTGGGTTTTTTATTGAGGACAAGCATAACAGTGGATGTAGTCTCAGATACAATGGGTGAGATGGCAGATATAAACATTTGTGTTGTCATGTGTTGTGATCTCACTCTATAGTGTCATGTGATGCCTTATCACGAATGCAATGGACACACTCAATCGGTAATGCGGCATGACTGCAATGGTGTGAAGTCATATGAAAGTGGATGCGAAATTTTGTGTATAGTGCCTAAGATGAGTCATACATTTAAAATGGGTGTGAAAGTCCAACGTACACAGTGGTCTG
The DNA here is from genome assembly GCA_020976825.1 of Odocoileus hemionus. Taxonomy (NCBI): domain Eukaryota; kingdom Metazoa; phylum Chordata; class Mammalia; order Artiodactyla; family Cervidae; genus Odocoileus; species Odocoileus hemionus. Next base: position 4,118 of record JAJLRB010005365.1, on the reverse strand, counting down.
AGATCATCTTTAGAGTGGTTGTGATCGACACAGGATAGAGTGGATGCAATGTCAGATATATTTTGGATCCCTAAGTGATGTCATGAGTATACCAGTGCATGCGATGTCATAAATAATGTGGTGTCATGTTCATAAAATTGTGGATGTGATGGATTCAATAGTTAGTTTATGATGTACGCAAACAGGGGTGTGACGATGTCATACATACAAAGGGGGTATGTGATAAGATGTAAAGAGGATCTCACTAGGAGGTGTGACGACTGCATCAGAAATGATACAGTTGTGTGTGAGGTAACTAAAACCTTAGTGAAATATTGGTATTGATATACAATGGATATTGATAGTCATCATAATATAGCGCATAGATCTATCATATAGATTACACACTTGATTGTGGATATCATCAACTTCAGTGGATGTGCTGCAATGACAGAGATAGGGCCTCCCGTATAGTCGGAGTTATGATGTCAACACATTCAATTTTAGTGTGCGTTATGCCTTAGAAATGGTGCGCTTTGATGTATGAATAGTAACGTTGAATAGGACCTGTTATGTCTTCAAACAGGGCAAAGATGCCTGACACATATTAACAGCATTGAGGAGTTGTCATACTAAGAAGTGTTTTGTGACGGGGTCATACAGTGGTGTGATGCAAGGTTTATTTGCTGTGATGTCACATGTAAGGGAAAATTTTTTTGGCCTACTACTGGATGTGGTTTCATACATAGTGTTTGAGGTCTAAGTACGTAGAGTGAAGACTTAAGGGTAGATGTGATGTTACAAGTGCAACTGATTCCACACTTTGGGATGTATATTATGGAGGGTTTGATGGCAAAGAAAAGGGGGGTTGGCTGTCTATTATGGGTGTGTGTCATGTCTAAAAGGGGATGTGAATCAAAAATACTGTGTTTGCGTTGAAAAGAGGAGGGTTGCCTTACAGTGCAGATGATATCATACTGGGCCGGTGGTGTCAGCAAAAAGAGGGGGGGATGTTAACAGATTGGGTGTGTGAAAAATTAGTGATAGGAGTCACGGGTTACTGGTTGATATCTATATATTTTTAATTTGGGAAAATTCATCGATAGACTGGATTGACGACCAGATCCAGTTGATGTGTGTCAAATATAGTGGAAACTGATGTCATAAATAAAAGGGGGTGGGCGTAAGAGTGGATTGATATCATAGGTATTATACGGATTTGTACATTGGGAGGGATGTATAAACCGGGGGTTTAAAAAATTTTTAAAATTTGCTGTGATGACCAGTTCAGTCGTTTTTTAGTCAGATATGTGTCGTGAAGTACACAAGGGTTCTGTTCCTAACATGGTGTGTCTATTTAAAAGTAGATAAGTCAAAGGTAAAATTTGGGGGTATGTCATAATAGAGTCATTTATGAGTCACTAATAGTCTGTGATATCAATGTAGTAGATGAAAATATATCGTTCAATGGGTGATACAAATACGGATGTGATGTCATAAATACTGGGATTGGGGTCACAGGTGGGGTTTTATGATTCATGTGTGGATTGTGCATACTTATGTCCCCTGTGTCTCTTAAAAGTTTGTGTGATGGGTCGACAAATGGTTGTGATGACATATAGATGGATGTGATGGCAGTTGAGGGGGTTTCAAGCAGCATAGAGTTGTGTAGTCATACAACGGTGTGCGGAAACTATATATGGATATGATGCCTAACGTAGTATGTGCCATGAAATGGGTTTTACGTGTTAGTTTTCCCTTCATATACCAAGTGCGATAAATTTTTTTATAAATAGGGTTGTCTAAAGCATAGTAGGGGTTTTTCATAATTAAGTGGCTGTGATGTCAAGTAGAGGTATGTGATGTCTTTTACGGGGTGTGGGTCATGAATCGATTGATATTTTCCTGAATACAGATATTGTTAATAGAGTGGGTGTTTGGCACAAATTTAACAAGGATGTCATACATACAGTTGGTTTGTTAAACATAGTGCTGGTGTGGTATAATCAATTTATCAGTAATACCCCGGTACAGGGATGCGATTCGTAACTGGGTTTAAAGCCCTAGACCCGTGGGTGTGATTCATGAGTGGTGTAAAACAACAGATGGGGTTTTGATGTCATATGTAGTTCATAAGAATCTAGACTTTTGTGGATGTGGTTCATACAAAAGGGGGTTTATGATCGAAATTGTGGTGATGACACAGGTACAGTGGGTTGCTGTCGATATAAAGTGTTGATGTGAAAAAAAAAAAAAATTTGAGTCATGCATAAATGAATTTATGTCACTCAGCGTGGGTTGTCAGTCATATATATGCATATTGTTCGATAAAATATATGTGTGGTGTCCTACCAGTGTGTGTTTAACTTGATAGGTGGGTGTCATCACCTGATAAAATTATGGAGGTTATGCTGAGAAGGTGGGTTTTATTGTCTTTACCGGTTGTTTATGCAAATATAGTGGATATGATTTTGAACCATAGTGGTGTGATGGGGAAAAGGGGTGGCTGTGATGTCCTATTAGGGGGTGACATGTATAAACGTGGGTGTGCCGTCATACAAAGGGGGGTGATATTGTCCCGGAGGGGGTGGTAACTTGTATCTGGGTTTTAGGCAAGATCAGTGGGTTAGTTCGTACAAGGGTGAGATGGCAGTATAACATTTGTTTGTTGTGTGGGGTCTATCTATGGTCTCTGATGCCCCCGAATGCAATGGGGTAAAGCGAACGCAAAGGGTGAAGTCATATGAAAGGGGTGGAAATTTTTTTGGGATGCCTAAGATGTCATACATAAAAAGGGGTGAGTCCCAACAGTTTGGGCTGAGTTCTTTTGAGGGTTGTATGACACAGGGACAGTGGGTCAATGTCAGATATATTTGGAGTGAAGTCATGAGTACGTGCATGCGAGTTAAAAAAATGTGGTGCATGTCTAAAATGTGGTGTGATGATTTATATGTTTTGATAGTACCCAAGGTGTGAGTGTCATAATACAAAGGTTGTGAAAAGTTAAAGGGGGGGTGTGAGACTCAGAGATCAGTGGTTGTGACCTACAAAACGTGAATATTTTGTATACAATGGATTTGGTCATATATATGGCTGAGATCCAAAGATAAACTATTGTGATTCATCAATACAGGGGGTGGATGACAGAGATACGGGGGTTGATGTCAAATATAGTGGCGTATCCCTTAAAAAAATGTGGTTTGATGTCGTAAGTGGGATGTTTGTTTACGGGGCAAGAGCTGCACTAGCATATTGGAGTCATACAAGAGTTGGTTGCGGGGTTTAAATACAGTCGGTGTGATGAAAAGGGATATTTGCTGTGATGTCACTGTACAGGGTATAATTGGCCACATACGGATGTGGTTTATACTAATGTTGTGAGGTCAAGTACATAGAGTGAAGATTTAAAGGGAGTAGATGGATGTTACAGAGTGAAATGATGTCCCACACATAGTGGATTGATATTTTGGGGGAGGTTTTGTTTGGCAAAGTCAGGGGGTGTGCTGTTTATATTGGGGGGGATGTCATGTCGAAGTGGATGTGACATCATAAATACTGTGTTTTGTGTTTTTAAAGAGGATGTGATGCCATCTACGTGCAGTGATTCATACATAGGCCCAGGGGTGGTTTTACAACCAGAGGGGGGATTTATAAGATTGGTGTGATGTCATAAATTAAAATGCAAGGGGCGTACAGGTTTTCTGGATTTGATATCAAAAATTATATTTGGTTTGATATCATCGTAGACTGGATGTGACGGGCACAACCTTGATGTGATGTCAAATATAGTGGGGAAATGATGTATAAATAAAATGGTGTGATGGCGTTTAAAGAGTGGATGTGATATCATAGGTATTATACGGATTTGATACAATATGGAAAAGGGGATATAAAACACTGGGTTTGATAAAATTTATACATTTGCTGTGATGACACCGTTCGTCGTTGTAGGTCAGATATGGTGTTTGAAGACACAAGGGTTCTGTTCTCATAAAAACGTGTGTGAGCTATAAAAAATAGAAATCGTAAGGTAGAAAGTGTGATGTCATAGATAGATCATTATATGATGTCCGTTATAGTGACTGTGATACAAGTAGTGATAAATTTATATCGTATACAATGCTGTGATTCTGAATACA